>WURT03030844.1:0-15276 GCA_009936505.3 Holothuria glaberrima | reverse complement strand
TCAATAATGCAAAAGTTTGGAAGGTGGTCACTTATATCTGTACAAAAGTTCCCCGAAAAGATGTTGTTCCCAGATAAGCGTTTTGGTAATTTAATGAAAATATGATCAATTAAGGTGAAGCTTGTATCACATGAAGCTTGTATACACAGTAGGGCTAATATAATCGGTCAAATGAACAAGTGAAAAAAATCTAAAAAACATTAATTATACTGGACCTCATTTTGACTGATAGACTATTGCAAAAAAAGTCCGTGTTGACTAATTTAAATTCTTGGAATACTAGAAAATCAATTACAGGCTAATTCAGTATAAAATAACAGCACTATACCTATACGCAAAGACGTGTCATTGCACTTTGACCCTCCAGATATTCGATTGAGAGAATTCAGAAAAGTCGAAAACTTACAAATATTGGCACATGTTAAAAACGGTGCTATGACCTGATGACTGAGTGAAAACATGTGATGCATTTCAAGTAATAAGACGTCGCGACCGGAGGGTTCAGGGTTCGACTCCCGGCAGTGGCGGATCCAGGCGAGGGCGCAATAGGTGCCCCCTTTGGCCGTCATGCGTGAAGAAAAAACTTGAGGCGAATAAAGAAAATTCTTCAAAATGTGTCTAATATAGCACCATTTTGCATCTCAGCTCTCTCCCCAAAACCAAAAATTTTCCAAAGGGTGACAGGACACCCCTCCCCTTAAACCCCTCCCCCAGGACAGCGTTCAGTCAAAGTGCCCCCTCTGTTGAAAATTCCTGGATACCCCCCTGACTCCTCGTCAGATCAAAGTGAGGTTGGCTTTCATCTTAAAGCATTTTAAGGCTAATCCCATCTGAAATGACGATTATAATTGAAAAGTTCCAAAATTTGAGTTAAAATGTTGAATTAGAAGCCAACTGACCTGAAAGCTTAATCTATAAAGCCCACATGGACTTCTCCCATGCAAGCCCGTAGAAGTTGGGGCATAGGAGGGATAGGGGCTGTGCCCCTTTAAAAAAAATTTTGCGGCCTTAAAAATTTTTTAAATTACTATTTTCTTAATACATCTGGAGTCATCGCGCCCCTGATGAAAGTTTGCACCCACCCCAGCCCCCATCTGATCTAGCTCTCCGCTTCAGTGCCATGTCTGGTCACGGACCGACTTCCAGGATTGAGTTGAGACAGCTTGTAAAATAATGACCTCAAGACCTGGATTTTCAAATGTTTCCCTTATTCTGAAAAAATTGTAGACAACAGCTTCTGCTTGATTAGTCCCACTTTCAGGGCGGGGCCATATAATATACCCGGCGGAATGATTGAAAGGGGCGGTCAAAGTGGGCTAGGTGATTGTCCGTTTTACCTGCTATGCCATTGACAAGCAGTGTTTGCTGCAAACGCTATACCGTGACTTCATATTTTATTTATAAGACTTAAATTGAGTCAGGTAATCGTTTTGCTTAAAGTTAATCAGTGTCTTTGTATGTGCCGCACGAGTGTAGTAAGGTATTGCATATATATGAGGTAACATGTCGAAAGATTGTGATTAAATTTCGGTGTTTGCAAAACATTTCAGCTACGTAGAATATGCGGCGCCCGTACAAATTGTCAAATGTGCAGCTGGTTTTAGGTTGTACTAAGTAGGTAAGAAGAAAAAGTCTACTTTAAAATCACCTACCCATTCTCAAGTGTATATAAACACAGTGGAAAACAAAGCAATTAGCAATTACTACTCAAACCGTAGCCAGGAGGAAGGGGCAGATGTTTCACCCCATGAATAGTTTCCCATCCCTCAGAAAAATAAAAATTACCATTGCCTGAATGTATTTTAGTATATCCCCCCGAAAAAATCGTCCCCACGGAAGCTATCTCAGTATCTCGCCCCTTCAGTATCTTGTCTGGCTAAGGGCCTGTTACTACTAGGGGGCAAAGTCAAAGATAGTCAAAGTAACCATGCTTGGCGACAATGCTTCGTTTGGGCTTTTGCCAACCCCTCGACGTCAGGGAACAGACTGCATTCGAAGCTATTGGTAATCAAAATGTTTAGTTCTCCTATCAGTAAAAAGGACACTAACATTCTTTTATTCTGTTATTATTCTTATAATTATTCATATTACTATATCCTGAGTTCATTGCCGTGGGTGTAAAAAAGCTGTTCTCGAGAGGTGGAGCTGGAGGGACCGCCCCTCTGGAGGGGCATAGGGGAAGGGGCCTAACAAAAGGTGTGTTACCCTGTCAAACACACCTTCCCTATTTGAAACCTTTTTGATACTTGAGGGTTCTTAGGTGCAATTTGGTGCAACATATTGTGACATTAATTGAGGTAAATTACTGCATATTGTTGACACTTTTTACAGACGGAATAAATAAGGGGTTTTCATCCTTCAATTGAAGGGGGAAGCATACTTCCACCCCATAACATTTTGACTGCCCCCGCTTCCTATACCCATGTTTAAAGCTAATAAAATATGAATAGGCCGACACAAAGTCGCTTAGCTACCTTCCAGCTTGGGGAAATATTAGGCACAAGGGGGTGTTTTGGGGGTTGAAACCCCCATGATCCAAGCTTGAAAAAAGAACTAATGGCAAAGAACACATAATTACTACAAAATTTATTTCGTTTGAGGCACAAACATTGCACCATTTTGCATCTGGAGACCTTAAAAAAGGTTTTTCTCCAAAGGGGAGGGGTTTCCCCTCTCCCTTTTCGCACTTCTTCAAAACCCCTCCCATGACACAATCCTGGCTACGCGCCTGGTAAGTGATTAATCATTAGGCATTGAAAAAAAGTAAGCATCTGTGAAATTTATAACATGGAAGTCATTCAAAAAAGGAAAAGGGTGGGATAGCTGGTTCGGTATATATAGCTGGTTCGGTATAAGGACTATAAAATTGCCTCGAGAAAACATAAGAACCCTGTTGTATATTTGCCACATTGGTTTTTCGTGTAAACATGATGAATACAACCTCTTCTCACTGTTGTCAAGTAAAACAAGACGTTCGACTATTGTTCAGTGGCGGCGAGGATCGTGTATAACCCACTGGGAATTTAGTTAGTTAGATGAGGTTTTACGGTCCAGTTTCTAACCAATTGGTTTAAGTCGAGCCGGCCACGGCCTTTTTTCCAGTTGTGGCTCACTGGCTTGTTTTCCCTACTCCATTGCTTATGCTGAGCACCAAGCACAATGGCAGTAAGTTCCATTTTTAAAGTCTTCGGTATGACCCGGTCAGGAACCCACTGGGAAGAGCAAGTTACATCTTCTGAAGGGCCCGAGTTATATTTCGTTGGTAAAATGTGGAGGATGTCAACGCTGGAGAAAGATTTAATTCGTTGGTCATTGGCTGCATCCCCCTTAGACACCTTTCAGGTTGGGCTTGGTGAGTAGGGTTAGGTAATTCCTCATAGCATTTGGTGAGGAAACCACAGCTGAAGCTCCCTTCTCGCAGTATTTTGTGGACAAGTGGGTATGGCTTTGGATTAATTGTGATCCTAGGCTTGCTGATTCGAGTCCTGGCTAATAAAGAACATTTTGTCTCTGGATAAACTAACTTATTTCAATTGCCTCTGTAAGTCCACTGATAAATGACGACCTGTCACTTAACTTATAATTTGAGCGCCCTCTACTTGATACCTCATATGAAGTTTCGCCAGACACCGAAGATAGTAAAAGAAAAGATACCAAATTCAAGTTGGAGAACCGACTCCATCGGAGTTTGAAATCTTTGCTCATATCCTTGTCTCCTACTGCTTAATAGCGCCCTCTGTTCAGTCAGACGGCCTTTGCAATACAGCCACCTGTACGGGACAGATTATTGTTAAGCATGTATCATGTGATGTGTGTTTGGGTAGGATTTGTGTCTCATGAAAATAACATGAACTAATAAATAGTGTTTTTGTCAATACTATTCTGGCCTATTTGTATCCATATAGTGAGAAACAGTGGCGCCGAACTCGGGTAGGCTAAGCTACATTTCATACGACACTCCGTCACTGATTTCAAAGAGGGACTTTCTAGTCGCAATTCTTTACTTACATTTCAGTGTGTTGCCATGCTATTAGTCACGTGCATCACTCTATGTAAATTGGCTCAATGGTTTGTTCCCATAAGTCTGCCTCTAGCAGATATAACCTCGAAAGCCACAATTGACTGAAAAGAAAGGTTTTAGTTAACCCGTATTTCAAACAGCTTATTTATATGACACCTAAGTGTTGAAAACGAGGGCCCATACAGGTTGTACACATTGAGGTAATTAAAATTTAACACAATCTGCATCCACGTGTGTAAAATAATAAAGCTTCATTAAGTTGAGATGATAAGACGTATAAAAATTATAAACTTGTAATAATTATTAAAGTTACAACATTTCATGAAACACATCCTGTTTAATATTTAGATTCATATCTAGAAGAATCCTGCAGGTTTTTAACTAGTCTAATAACTTTGTTAAATACAAAGATTTCCACATCAAACAAAGAAATTCTCGTTTAAACTGTCTTGAGTTTAACAACCTATAATATTTTTTGAAGTGTGGCAAGTTACTGAGGATTATCTGAGAAGAACCGAGTAAGTATTTTGCCTAAATGTTGGAAAAAATTTTAACCTGCATGTCTCAATGGTAATTAATAAATCCATTCGACAAATAAATGTTACGTGGGAATTATTGGATGCATTTGATTGGGAACACAACGGGAAACAAAATTCAAACTGAATATTAAATGCAAAAGCATAGAAGGAAAAAAAACAATAAATTGTCTTTGCTTGTGCAAGTTTCTAGATTGTTATGTCCAATTTGCATAGTAGTCCAACAGTTACATGAATGCATAAATACAAGGCGCAGATTCAAAAGAGAAATTTTCAAGCTAAATTATCCGTCCCCGTTTTTCGGCACCTCGTTCTTTGTTGAGAAGGTTCCAAAGCTGCACTGCAAAAATTATGTATAAATAATTTTAATTGCTATAGATGACAGAAATAAAACCATTTAACAGTGTCTAATTTAAAAAATTCCCTAGAACCCCCCTCCCTTCGTAAAGTTATCTCTCGTAACTTCAAACTTTGTCCCCACGGAATCAACCAGCCCCCTCCCCCCCTCCCCGCTTTTGCATAATCCTGGATCGGCCCCTAAATAAGCCAAATGGCAAAACGAATCCTGAAATCCTGTTTACAACTTAAAGAGGGCGCCCTTAAAATTATTTAACTTCGGCATTCATCTCCGTCCCAAGCTTCATGTTACAATATTATTAATAAACACATTATCTTGAAAAGAAAGTATTGTTTTATGTGATCCTCCGGTAGAACGTTTGCTTTTTAAAAAGTATGAAGTTAAATACGACATGAAATTCATCTTTTATTTTCTTACAAAACATCGAGTTGCCAATAGAATACAGTGACTGGGTGGCTACTTTGAATACTAATTAAGGGCTGTTGAGACAAATACGGGACAACAGCAGTGAAAGTAAAATATTTATCTTAGAGATTCCAAAGAGGATTTCTTTCTCGAAGAATTGAAAATGTAATGTGGCAATAGTTGAACCTATAAGTTTAAAGAGTTAAAAGGGGGAGGCGGAGTTTACAGTGCTTAGTATTATTTTGGATAAAATATGCGAGTGCACATTATTCTCAATCTCCAGTATTGAGTAGTTCATATCTCGTTGGCTGTCCGAGAGAATCGCTGACCAACTGAAGAATTGGTCACGTCCCACATCCTTGTTTCAAGGCCTGCTTCCTTGGGCGAGTGAATTCACACTTTGGAGATTTTGACAGTTTTTTATAAAGTTTTGTAACGCATAGCTGACAGACATTCCATAGACATATACAGAAAGACACGTGGCCAGTAGTGTTGCCACCGTTCGAACAAATTTAGCATTTTCAATTGGCCACCGCGCTATTGTTGTTTGGGTAATTTTATGATGATGAATCTACCACATTTCAGAAAAAAAACTATAAATATGAATGGAATAACAATATCACAATCCTTCATTTCTTCACTTCTGGTAGTTGAATTTGACCAACGGTTGCATTTTTCCTAAAGTTTTACAAGTTGCTGGCATTTTATAATCTGTTGATACTGAACCACCTGGGCAAGTTACTAAACTACGCATAAGACATGAGGCAGCCATATTGGCAAGTCTAAACCTGTCGGTATACCTGTATACGGTGGCGACACTCTACGCATAGGACATGAGTGTAGGGTGTTCTGTCCTTGCTACAAGAAAGACGTAGTATAGCAGAGCTGTAACATTTGATACCGGATTCGAGTCGGTTTTTTTTTCGTTCGAGGAATTGGCCCGGAATGGGAGGTCACGGATTCGGAACTGGCCCGAAATTGAGTTAGGTGGACTCGGTTACGGCCCTGTGGTGTAGCTATACAAAGATTGTTGGCTCGTTTAGTCTAAAGACTGAAAAAATAGCACTATCCAATTTCCTATCGTCGGGGAGCCCTAACAGGCTGATGTGTAAGATAAAATATGTAGTGCCCTGTAACGTACAGTGTTTCGGCTTTCTACGTTATATGTTGTATCTCTTCAACAAGCTTTCATTTATGGTACAGTACTATCAGTAGACAGTGGAAAGGTGTGGTGGGGTGGGGGCCTTCCTGCGAAGTTGTGCATCTTCGTACAGCACATCTCAATATTAGATTTGTTTCAAAAGGAGAGGAAAACCCTACTTTATAAGAAGACACATAATTAAGATGACGCAAAAAATCATCAAAAAAAGAAACAAACAGCCTCACTGTGTTCTTTTTCTCACGTTATGACAACTTGTATGTAACAGCATGATGTTACCATTTGCAAACGTAAGAACTTGTTGTAAGCCTTTTGTAACTGACACAGAGCCACAAAAACGTAACTGTTTTCCACATAGTTCTTATTGATCTGCACTGTAAAAATGTCTGCAAACTGTTGTACAATTACAGAACAAAAAATAAAAAAATACAAAGAGAAAACGAACAAAGTGCTGTCAACTTTTGGAAACAAATTGAAAGCTCTTTTCCCTTTTGTTAATGTATTTTTTTATATTTTGTTCTGTAAATCTACAGAAATTTTTTCATTGTGACATAATTTTATACCTTAATATACTTTGAAAAGTAATTTTCCAATTTTTAAATTTTATGTTGTAATTTAAAAATAAAAAATGATGTACTACTCTATTCATTAAAATCCATAAATTAAAAAACTAAATCAAAGAAAACAAAGGAATACGTCCAAAAAATGATCCTGCTTTGGCTCTGCTAGATATTACAGACTTGCTTCTAGTAATCGACTTACAATCTGTAACTGTTGAAATGCTAATGTCTCAAATACCAAAGAACATTTTGATTTGTAGATCTTAAAGGGGCTTATTGAGTTTGTACACAAAATTTATCATTTTTTTCGCACCTGTTGAGATTTACGTACATCTTGATGGTAAATGGTCAAACTAAGAGATTCTGCATATCTGACACACAACTGAAATGGCAATGACAGGGTAAATAATGATTAAAATCATTTATTACCAATTTGTGAACAGACACTTTTTACCATTAATTGTTAATCATATGCAACACATGTACTTAAAAACTCTATTTTTTTACATTTTCGGTAACTATAGGAAGTGATACAGAGTAATGAGTCTAATTAGAAAAATTGTCATGCAATGATTTCCTTCAAACTTGTCGCAAAATAATCGATATCAACTCAATGAACCCCTTTAAGGCTGGCTTATACTTGGAAAATATCACTTGCTATAAAGCTATAAGAACCATATATGGTCATCCCTTGCTCTCCTAGACCAATCACAGACAAAACTCAGAGTAGAACAAATTTCAACTTTCTTAGCTTTGTAGCACTAAACTGAAGTATTAATCGGCCTTAATAACCCTCATAACGGGAAGAAAAATTTAATGTATGGTTTGTTTCTCTTAAGTGTATTGTCATTCGTTGCAGGGGCACAAAGTCACGTGATAGTGTCAGTCAAGTGCATCCGGGCATTAAGAATCTCCCGGCAACCTTGGCAGTAAAACAACGGAGTGGATGATTTCTGTAGACGAACACAAGTAATTATTTCTTCATTAGCTTGCACGAACGTCTGCTTTTGGTTTCGCGAAGGTATGCATCATGAAATCTTAATCACGTATTAAAGGCATAGAACAGACGTCGGTAATATTCAGCCTGAGAATGAAGTTGGTTGTATGGAGACGAGTTATTCAGTTGTTACCGAGAAGAGATATATAAATGTTGATACTTGTTTACAGTGATGTTCCATAAAATAAAACATTTTTTAAGAAGTGTAGGCCTAGTCTACTATCCCTGAAATCGCATATAATATGCTTTTGTCATCAAGAACAACTGACCCCAAGGCGTCTCCCTTACTCCTTCCCAAAACCGAATTATATAGACTACGCACTTGACTCTAAAACCGAAATTTTGGTCAAAAAACATTTTTTATGTTGCAGTTTACAAACATTTTATGGGCCATCCCCTTTTGTGATATCTTGCAGAGATTGACTTTAGAAAAGCAATTAAGTTCTAATTTTTTTAGAACAACTCTCTCTCACTCTCTTTGCATGAAATTGAAAACCATCGAAATTCCAAGGGAGAAGGTATGCCTTAGAAACAAATAGCTATAGGGGAAACGTCAGCCATGAATCCACTGTGTTCAAAAAGAGCTCCACCTACAGAACATCCATTGCTTTAGTGTTCACCTTACAAAGGCAGGACCATCATAACCTGAAAATTCACAATGTTATCGTGCCACTGGGAAATTACCGGTCGGTGGCTTCTTAAAGACAGAAGAGTTTGTACTTCTTGTATTCGATTTGGCGCATCCTTTCTTCAGCCTTTTCGTGCCCAGAATTGCTGATATCACGTACCGGTACCCCTCTCTTGACCATGACCTGGCCAAATAGTATGACGCCTTTTAGTATAACGTCACTATCATGAGTCACTTAGAGGTGACCCAAAATGGGATTCGGTGATAACAAAACCTCAACATATCAAGAAATATTCAGTCCTTAAGAAATTAAGATCACTTTAATTAAGTTTCAGCAGTTAGTTTAGAGTCTTCACATTTCAAAGTTAAGATTCAGAAAGCTTTATTTTAAATTGAACGATAGCCAACAGCGACTGAAGCCTGATAATGCTTCAGGTATCTAATTCCCTTCATCCCCGACCCCACCCCCACTTCCCCCATTAGTACTACCACCCCGTGTTTCAGCAGCTTCAGCAAATTGTCATCTTCACATCTAGTTCCCAATTCTGTGTTGCTATATACCGCTTTTTCTAGGATTAACATTCTTTCAAGAATTCCCAATTGCAATCTGTCATATTGAAAAACTGTTTGGAATAATATCAGATGTAAAGATTAGGCTCCTGTTTATCCACCTAAGTTACAGCAATCGATACAAAATCATTCAACCCTATTTTCAGCTTCGTACCCCTTCAGCTCTGTCACCCATTGTTGACGAGGGCAACTTTTGTTGTTATCACAAAAGATGAGACTTACGACGAACGGACAGATCTTCTTTAGTACTGCATGCACAGGTTCTGGTCGGATGATTGTTAAGGGTATTCTGTTTTGCTGTCTGGAAGCCGTATGTTTAGTCCGGGCAGTGCGGTAAAATTCCAATACAGTTGTAGTACTGTTGTATCTTTCATAGTGTGTTGACGTTGGGGAGTAATGAAATAGACGAGGCAGTCCCTCAAATACAATTGGATATAGATATATTTAGTGAAACCAACTGGGATTAAGTGTTACCTGTGAAACTTGAATGTTGAGAAAAATCATACAAAATGGGTAAGTTACTATTTACGGTCTTTTGAGGTACTTGATAGCAAGGGATTCGATAGGGTTTGGTAACAGTGGTTCTCAGTATTGGAGTGCACAACATATCTATAGAAGTACTGGTCATAAAGTACTGAACATACCGTTATATACACTGAAAGATGAGGCTTAGATGAAGAAATTGTCATGAGTAACACAAAAGTTGTCAACGAAAGAAAATGACTCGCCTGACGTTTAAATTTGAAAGTCCATGGTTTTTATATTGCATGTGATTAATACTAGGAAACATCGTTCAATTTGTCTTTGTTTTGGTATCATAGGCTAAATGTTGCATAATAGCCCTGCAACTTCAAGAGCATATAATATTAGGCTCCCGAATGATTGCAGGTGCGACCGCTTTAACGTCACAGATATATGCATGTAGGCTAATCTTTGGTTAAATGTAATTAACTTTGAAACATGTATTGCACGATGAGAAAAGTTACGATGTGCTATGCATGGTAGGAGACGTATGTATAATAATTTTAGTACTTTCTTCACCGTGGTAACTGTGAGCTAGGGGTTTCTTATACTGATAAATGCAGGGAGGCTTTATTGAAAGAAATGATTACTATAGGGGAAATAGAAATTATTAAGCATTTTAATTATTACTTTTGTTGATTGTTAAAAACCAGAATACAAAGTAAAAAATTGCTTAAAACTTCTGAATTTTAGCAGGTAAAGTTAAAATATGTAATGTAGTACTACTTCTATTAGTGATATGTATCTCCAATTCAAACAAGATAGGTCTCTTAACAAAAGAAAAGCATACACACACTTGCCAGGACCGCGGAGTCAATTTTGAAATGGGAGGGAGGGGGCGGAGGAGGGCTAATCATCAAGAGGCCCAATACGTTTAAAATTAAAAATAAATGAAAGCCCCAGTTATCAGTTTAAGGGTGCCCAGAATTCCCAGAAAAAGCCCCCCCCCGTAGCCCCCTGTCCACGTCTCCGCGTTCCTGCTTGCACAAATATACGAGCAGAACCCGGACTGCCTGAAATACATACAATGTAAAAAATTTAAGTACCATCCATTGAACCGTACACCTTTCTTGGCAGTGACCAAAAGAAATGAAAAAAAAAAATAAATAAAAAATTAGGAATATTATGAATTGCGCCGTTAGTTGGCTAAACAAAGGTCCCGGGTGTGTTGTAGGGACAGAGACGATGGCATTGATCAACAGTATTTATTTACAAAGGCCTGGAGGTCCATGTACAATTGCGGTCCTATCTTATAAAACCATGGGTTAGGCACATAGTGCAGTTACTAGACCTATGACAGACAAGATTTTAAGCAAATGTGCTGAGGGTAAATTAACCATATGCAGCTATCTTTGGCAGCAACAATTGATAATCAAAGGTGCAGATTCACGTTTCTCGTTATTTAGCAACCTTTATACAGGTAGTAATGTCTTAGGCACAATTGAACATCTTCAACAGTATAGTGGTGTAGGAGACACATACAGGCCAGCTACAAACAGTAAGTCAGGCTAGTTTTGCAGGGCCTATCCAAGCTATTATACCCTACGTACACTTTAAAAACGTAAAGTTTGAGCCTCGTACCGACCCAAATCCGTGTCACTTGCAATAATCAGAGTGGATGAAAATGACCCAATCCGGATCATTTTTTACCCAAATCTGATGAAATAAATGATCCGGACGTGGAATCGGTGCCTCTCTGATCCGGACATTTTTAAAGTGTATGTTATTACGTGCAAACTGTCAGTGGAACCAACTGAAATCCCTTTCAATAGATCACCTTCCTATTTTGATTTGTAACTTTCGCATAAAGAGACAGGCGCGTGATAAGAGCAAATCGGTGACTGATCGCAATCTACCTCGTAAAGTTTTCTGGTGCTTTATAGTATAGCTACTGGTACCTTTATCAGTTTTTTCGTACTGTCCAACCATACACTGTAGAATTTCACCAACCTAGTACGTTTTATAGCGTGCAGAGGCCTATTTTATAGAAGTGCCATTACAGTATACATGTAATACTTATAGACCATTGCGCCGCTTGTAAAAGAACCAGTGAAGTGTTTATTGCCAGTACAAAAACAGGTTCTGGAACCGTGGAAGGTCGCGTTTGTACGACGGCCATGATTCTTGATGTAGACCGTCACGCTTTGATTGGCTTTATTAATTACAGGACTGTCGTGCTTTTCTGTCTATTGCTAGAAACACTCTCAGATCTCCCTCCATCGAGATTCAAGCAGAACGCTTTATGAAGTCCGCTTCAGTGAACTGCAGGGAATGAACCAGAAAAACAGTCTATAGGCTGCAAAATGACATTTTTGGTGTCGTAATTGTGTTGCAGCCACGTCATTTTCCTCACTTGGTTACCGGTGAACTTTATGATAAGATGTCATAAATGGCGCCAGTTTTGCCAGTTGCGTTTACAAGGACATGAAGATTGGCTCAAACCATTCAAAGCAACTCGAAACACGGGGAGGGGGGCGCGGAGGTTTCCGAGTTTTTTTTTTTTTTTTTGCTGGGAGGAGATGGATTTTGCCTGAGAAAAATCTGAAGTGAATCCTTTCTAGCATATGGGACCGAGTTGCCAAGATTTTCCAGCCTAAATTCTGTCCGAGAAATTGTCGTCTCCAATTGTAGGGAATTTTTTGCACATTGCTACAGCACTTCACCAACTGGCTCCTAAGCCCCTGTGGAAAGGTCCCTAAACGTAATTAAAGAGTACATAAGTCTAAAATTTCAAAAATATATGTTACAAAGCTTGAAAAATGCATCCAAATGGTCCAACTCTCATCCTCACAGGACATTCCTGAGCTGAGATGTAAAATGTTGAAGCTTATTCACTCAATTTAAAATGGTAGATGGCGCATTTATTTGTGATGTCATTGTTGTGCTACTCAAATTACCATCTTTGTATTTCTTTGCTTTTTCGAAAGCCACTGCACCTTGTGCCAAAATGTGATCACGGTCTTACTGTTGTAGGGTGACTTAGCCGTGTAAGCCCTCTCCATACAACATGCTTTGTAATGGAACAGTAAATGTTTTAAGCGATAAAAAGTCTTAATTACAAAAGGAGACAAAAACAGGTAATGTGAGTTGTCAAAGAAGGACATTACAATTGATTTCGCAATCGACCATTTTAAATTAAGTTAATAACTTTCAACATTTTATATTTCAGCCACGGAGGAAGCTATGAAAACGGGAGTTGGATTAACGAAACCTATTTTCTAACCTCTAAAATGTATATTCTTGTAATTCTAGACGTAAGGTCCACTTTAATGACCAACAGTGTGAGTCCGTCCGCTAACGCCCTACCCTAAACACAACCTTTAACATATCAACACTTTAAAATAATTGATTAAGCTCATTTCCACTAGGGCAGTTGTGTCAAAAATGAATAGTCCAATTCACGGCAAGATTACTTTTCGGGTAACTGTTTACAGCTAATACCGGTATTTATTTCGATATCTTCTGAAATATCTTGTAAAACGTACGGTAGTAAGATATACATATGGAGATTTGTGAAATCTAGCCATAGTTTCAAAAACAGGTCAGTGTGACTGCGTTAGCTCATCCATAATAAATATGCATTACTAAGTTGGTTACAGGTAATTGCTCAAATATTCTACCTTTTTCGTAAACAATTTCGAAATCATAGATCACCCTACCTAGAGGACCATAATGAGATGCTTGAAAGCACTCATCACATCATATGATTCCCCACCCTCATATACATCTCGACACCCAAGAGCACTTCCCCAAACACACGTGCTCCAAGTAATATAATTTGCTTTGTAGTGAAGGCCCGACCTAAGCTAAGTACACTAAAAATAGTCATTTTACATGTTACACAATGCTAAGGCCTTAGAATTGACGGAATTAATTAAGATGATATTTGGCATCTGTTGTGCAACGTACGCTAAATGTTAATGAATACAGTGTAGGCTAGTGAATAAATTGTTGCTTATACCAATTTTACGAAGGCTGACAAACTGGCGTTCCACCTGCACGTAGGGCTGCATGCAGTACATAAAATAATAGCACGATGAGATTTTTATGGTTTACTTTTGTTTATTCATTGCCCCCACATGTGTATACAATGGATCAATTTATTGTATGATTCCACGCTAGAAGGTACACCTATAGTTTTAATCAAAGGTACCACGTGACGGCGGTGTAATTACACTAACAAAAGTAACAACGTACTTCGTCTATGCCACACCTGGTTGTGCAATATTCAAAACATTGAATTACACGTATGTGCATACTCATCATCAGGCCAATCACATCTTACACCGTTACATAGTTAATTGGACTTGGAGAGTTTCAGTGAAAACAATGGAATAGTGGAGAGAAAAGTTTTCATTTTTGAGTCATATAAGACGTTTACAGGATAGTTGTACCCTTTAAGGGCAAATCTCGTCATCCCAGACAGTTCCAATTCTCCCGTCTACGCAACTTGTAGCTCCTGCCATAACTGTGTAATGCTCCTCCTTGTGCAGACACAAACCTATTTTATTTCTTAAGGCCATGACTAGACAAGTCAAAAATGTGTAATCCAAGCACTCTCTCTGCATTGCGTGGAATGTGAGCTACTCTGCATCTTTTGAATTTTCAAACTTTGTTGTCAATCAAAGAGCAGTCACCAACTGAGAATTTTGATACCCCACACGAAAAATATACTTTGGAGTGACGAGTGTATGTCTTTATATTACAGGGCAAATCCGGTCAGATTAATTTTCTAAGGATCCAGGAAGTTTGTCAGAACAGACTGGATCAATTAATTTTCATATGCTCTTCAGAAACTCAAAATTTGGATCACAGAATAAGTTTGTTATGCAGAGATGCAATAGAAATTTAGATACCGACAGGACAGTCATCCTGAAAGTTTGGGGTTGGTGGCTAGTTTGCTAGCCCTTTGAAGTTTCGTTGATTGTGGGCGTCAAAAGGGACCAGGATAATGGGTAAATATTGCTAAATCTGTATATCACTGAAATATGGTTACCGAAAGAAGCGGCAATCTTGGGGATAGATGGTGTATCCCCCTTACCAGAATGGGGTGGTAGAGATATCCCTAGAAATCTGGGCGAAAGCATTCAGATAATAGGAGAAAAGGTAATTACACGGAAACGTATAGGAAAAATAAAAATGGAATGAAGAACTTTCGCAATGTAAACGATATAAAACACACCAGGCGCGTTGAGGGGGGTCCCCGGTACGGGTTGAAGAAAAAAGAGTGAAAGTTGCTACACTCTCTCATAGGTCGTCGCACTAAGCATTTGTCAAAATTGAAGTCACACTCGTGTTAAAAACAACCTGCATTTGCGGATGCACACCATCAGAGGTGGTACTTTAAGGACCCAACAACCCAGGGGGCTTCGGTTCCGCCAGTCATTTGAGCCTCAAAGTCCCTTCATGACAAAATTCTACCTATACGGCTGACGTTATCCCTACTTTTGAACACTGATCGTTGCCAGACCGCGTGTTTGGTCTAGTGGTTAGAGCATCCGCCTCTCACGCGGGAGGCCC
>WURT03030822.1:0-15280 GCA_009936505.3 Holothuria glaberrima | reverse complement strand
CCGGGTGTTCCTGAGTATGTAGCTGAGTGGATTGAGTGCTACACAGAAGAGCAACGGTGACAGAGCATCTCCTTGGAGAGTTTCAGCCTCCATATTAATTAAGCTGGGCTCCTACGCCCATGTGTTTCAGCCATACGAAACATTGTGCCGTCACAAGATATATTTTGGCTTGATGTTGTTCTCTATTATTGCAAGAAACTAAAATGACGTCATAATAGAGCCCTAAGTCAGCTGGAAGAATCAAAATGTGATCTGCAAAATTTTGTCGGAAAATTCAATGTTTTTGTCGATTCCCAGCACTTTAATGTTGAGGCTATCGCCTCCGTCCGCTCAGCCTCTGTGATGACGTCATCGTCGGTCTTAAATCACATTTGAGACCGGGGCACCCTCGCATTTATCCTCTAATTTAAACTGATTTCACTCAGTGCTTGAGGAAGATGCCATTTAATTTTGCACCTTCGCGCGCCTTGTGCAAAGCGCGAATTGGTTGCATGCCTGATTAGAAACCTGTGCCAGGACAAAACATGCTCTATACTAACTCTTCTTGAAGCTTTGACTGTAAAATACCAGGCGCTTTTGAAGGATTCGAAGTGGCAAAATATGGAGGAGGGGGTGGCCCTCCCGGGTAACAGCCTTAGAGAAGTACCATGCCACAGCCGACTAAATAGTGAGAAGTTCTAAATATAGAAGGTTGTCAGACAAGGTACTGAGGGAAGACAAAATAGTTCCCACGGGAGGGGGAAATATTCTCGAGGGGGTCAGACATACTAAAATAATTAGTTCAAAGCTTTGACATAGGCACCACCACTTTGCAATCTACAAACCTTACAAAAACAAAAATTCCCAAAGGGTTTGGGGTGACAGCCCTCACCTTAGAGGACCCCTCTTTCGTTAAATTCAACCAAAAATATGAAACCATAACTTAAATGGGGAGAACGGAAACATGTAATCAGGTCCAACCTTTGCCAAAGTTAGCACCATTTGCATCCAAATCACCTTAAAGAGAAAATACTTGTTAAAACTCGACCCAAGGTTACAAAAATCTCTCTGGCGTCCCACGTTGCCGTTACAGTCTGTTCATGTGCCATCCTTCCCTGCTTTCAAATCTACTTTCGAAAAGTCTAGCGATCTTCATAATGTGAAAAGTGCATTCTTGCCAGAAGTTTGTTTCATACAACAGTGACAAGTCACAGTTCCTTATCCGGCCTCTCGTTCCGAAAACATGAACAACCATCTGTCATGTATGATTTGTATGTTTATATTCATAAATTCTTGAAAGTCATTTTTAACATTTGATTCACAAGCGTGCAGTCCTGCATCGGCTTCTTAATCAAACCGTCTTTATGTAAATCATTTTTAAGGATCCTATCCCACTCGCTGCAATTCGCAGCAAGTTGGTTGCAGTACCTGTAGACTTATTATTCACAGCAAGTCTTCCTCTCAATTAAAAAAGCAAACAAAATATACGAAGATAGTTCAAGAAAATTTTATTCAAACTTTGCACATCAAATTTTGAGCAGATCTTAACATGTGAACAACTGCAACACATTTAAGGGTACAGCTAACCCCACCCCATTCCTCGATCGGTTGAACAAAAATTCTTCATATTTAACCACATGTTGCATGTGAGAAAACTTCATTATCTAACAGTTTCTCAGGGGAAGGTAGGGAATACCCTTCCTCTTTGATCCAATGCTGATTATCACAATACATACTACATGCCCCCTCCCCTTTCCACAGCCGAATCATGGCCACAAGGCTGTTGAGCAGATCTCAACTTGTGAACACTGTCCGTTGATGTTTGTACACACTGCAGATTTTGTCGTAGTAATTTTATTGATGGATTTTTTTTAAAGAGATGGTTCTATTATCCTGTCAGTTTATTGGAGCAACTCAATATTTTTATTTAAAGGGAAATATTGCGATTTTCACAGCACATTATCATATATTTTAAACCAACATTAATAGATACAGAACGATAGACAATTCAAAATAAGGCAGTATGGTAGCCTTTTTTTCAAGAAATAAGGCTCCCACAGGAAGTCATTCGGTCACTTGTTGCACAAAAGTAATTTGTTCACCCAAACTTTCAAGAATTCAAATGATGCAACATCCGTTACTCTTGAAATGTATAATATTTTGACTTAGATAAAGCCAATGCAAGAGATTGTTCGTGAGACCGGACAGTTTAACAATGATTTAAGGTATTTTCTTCTCATGCGATGTTGGTGCATTTTAAACGCAATATTTCCCTTTAACAGAAAGTAGACTTTGACATTTTAAAATCAATGATGATTTATTGGTCGCAGTGAAAATTTTAGGTAGGACGGTTGTTTTTTCTTTTTTGTTTTTTTGTTTTTGTTTTGTTTAGAAGAAGTGAAATTGTGATTTATGTCGGTATTTTGTGGTAATTTAACTTTCTGCACAAACTTCAAATTCACAGAGAACTGATGAGCAATAAATCTTCAGAGCATAGAAGGCTCTTTAAAGGTGTCTTCGTCCTGGGGGCATTCTGTCTTACGTCAATGTAAGTCATATGTCATCTCAAGTTGGCCAAGGCAGAGAAAATCTTATTTCAGCAATAAAATAGCAATTTTACAGATTTATTGTAACAATGTAGAATACTTCGTCAAGTGAACGTTATGTTGTTATACCAGTGAAGTTATACTGTAGTTCATTAAGGGCGTAAGACAACAGTGAAACCAACGTTACCTATAAGTTTTGTTGATAACGTGCAGTACGCGGCTATGTCAACAAAGTATGATACATTTAAAGGGCAATTCTCGTCATCCCAGACAATTTCAATTCTCCCAACTATCCTGTAACTGTATAAAGCGATTCCTTATGCAGACACAAATCATTTTATTGCTTAAAGGGAGAATGCAGACACCCCAATAAAGAATTGTATAATAGACTATCCTATTTCCTGAATGGCTTTGAGAATCATGTGACAGTATTTTTCATACTCAATTGTAAAATTTACGAGGAGCAACTGCTTGGTTTGCCTTGAATATGCAATATTTATGTCCTAAAATATCATACTTGGAAGAGAAATAAGAAGAAATTTGTGACATTTAGCTATTGTTTTAAAATAAGTTTGGGGTGACTGCTTATGACCTTTAAGACCATGTCCTGGTGAGCATACAAGGCTAGTATAATGTGTAATTCGAACACTCTCTGTTTTGTGTGGAATGTGAGATACTCTGCATCTTTTGAATCTTCAAACCTTGATGTCAATCTAAGAGCAGTCACCAACTGAGAATTTTGATATCCGTCACACCAAAATGTACTTTGGGGTGATGATGAGCCTTGTCTTTAAGGTTAAATTGTTTTGAGCCTACCACTGGGAGTACCCCTGACAAGATCCCCAGTGCCAATAGAGTACACGTACCCCTGAGTTGAGAATCGCTGGCTTAGACTCATGGGTCAAGTATACCCAAGAGGTACTACGATGAAAAAAAGGTTGAAAAATCTGGTTTAAGCTATAGGGGAGTTAGTGTGGTAACTTCACAAAGCTAAATTTAACTTTGATGTAGAAATACAACTATGGTAATACTACCAAGGTTTTAAATATCTTCTGCATCGTTCCTGTCAAATACAATGTTGCTACTCAGAGTTGCTTCTAACCCGTCCTCCAGGTTCAAATACTGTCTTTGACACCTCTTAGCCATGCAACTTACCTGCACAAAGGCAAGGCCAATTATACTTATGACACTACAGTTTCTGCATAAATGACTGTACATTCATTTGTAGTTTTAAGACGTTGCCTGTTGTAGTTAGTTAGATGAGGTTTAACAGCCCAGTTTCCAACCAATTGGTTCAAGTCGAGCCGGTCACGGCCTTTTTTCCAGTTGTGGCTCACTGGCTTGTTTTCCCTTACTCCATTGCCTATTCTGAGCACCAAGCACAATGGCAGTAGGTTCCATTTAAGATGTGTTTTTTATGCAAGAACGATCTATGGTTTTCCCCTTCCGAAGTGGCTTTTCAGAAACCAAATTTGACCGAAATTTTGAGTTGGTTAGCCACCTGACGTAAAGTTGTAATTCATAAGCCACATAAGCTTCTTCCACATTTGTGGTTGTTTAGCTTTGTAAAACGACTGCCTTTCAATGCCTGAATTAAGGAAGGTGATCAACTGTGAATTAATTTAGCCTCATATTCAAAGTACCGATGGGGTGATAAAATAAGACTTATATAATAATAAAAGTTATATTTTGTTTCTATATTATACTCTGAACAATACACTGGAGTTTTAAGCAGATGAACACCTTAAAAGATGAATAACTCGAACCGTAAAAAGAAAATAAAAATGGCCGTTCAAAGCAATTGAATGTAATGCTTCTTAATTCATTTAATAAAAAATTGATACAAAACACAACCAGTTTCGCAGTTTTGGAAAAGTTTGAATCCAAAAATTCGAACAGACCTCAAGGGAAAATAAGTAAATTTGATTGAATTCGTCAAGAAACTGGTCGTCACGTTTGAATAAGGTTTCATGGAACGCAGAATTTTGTTTCCAAATCGTCTGGACTTAGACAATAATCGTGGTTTTCTAGGTCACCTTCTGACTCCAGCCTTATCACTCACTAACTCTAACTCAATACATTAGACTAGTCATTTGTTGTGCCTCGAATGTGACTTGGGAAGTAAGACGAATTCGGTTTGCAACCTCATTTGCGTTAAGTGAATGAATGAATAACTCTACAATACTCGACATAAGAGGTTGGCAATGGAAACTAAAAGTTGTATCGAGAGGTTTCTTTTAAACGGGTTCTGACAGTTTAGAGTAGGTCTAGATGTATCGAACTTGGCAACGTATACCGTTCTACAGTAGGGGTGACGCCTATTCAGTTTCAGTCTATTCTCCATTTTGCCTCAAAACAGATGTAACAGACTGAAAAGATATAAATACGTAACACATAATACTGTATGGTGAAAAGGCATTAAAATACAAAATTCAAAGAAATGAAAAGAAAAGAGATAGCTGGTCTCACTGCATACAGTAAAGAAATAGCTGGTCTCACTGCATACAGTATAGTCATCACCTACTGTAACCCTAAACAGTAGACAGTAGAAAATTCAACTATACGTAATGAAAGCATAAAGATTAGGCTACGCGACATTTGAGACGAGAAAGGTATTCGCATCCCGACCCCTCCCAGTGACGTCGATTGTACCATTCTATGATAGCAGAGTGTAATGATTACGTCACGCATACAAAAGAGCATGGGAACTGGGAGTAAAAAAATGTAGTAGTAGCGCTAGTGCTAAGCACAGTTACCAAGCACGCCATTTAGAATGTCGCCGTTCCCATCATGCATTGCAATCATTTAAGTCTACTATTGTCCGTTATGCAAGGAACAAAAGCAGGGTTTACCGTTTGATGAAACAATCTTTTCTCCGTTTTATACCAAAGTGACCAGGAAGTTCCGCTATCTATTTATCATCAATACGATGAAAGAGAAAGTGGCTTATGTTAAAGTCATGCACTCATCACCCCAGAGTATATTTTTAGTGTGGGGGTATCAAAATTCTTAGTTGTTGACTGCTCTTTGATTGACAGCAAAATTTGAAAATTCAAAAGATGCAGAGTAGTTCATATTCCACACAATGTAGAGAGAGTGCTTGGTTTACTCATTATAGCCATGTATGCTCACCAGGACATTGCCTTGAAGCAATAAAATATATTTGTATCTGCCCAAGGAGGAGCTTCAAACAGTTATGGGAGGAGCTATGATGTTGCATAGTTGGGTGTATTGGAACTGTCTGGGATGACGAGATATGCCCTTTAATGTAGATTAACCACTTTACAGTATATAACTGATTTAAATATTGCCAGCAAATTATTAGGAGAGCACGCAAAGGCAGACAAAGGGGTACTTTATTAGACTGCATGTGTTTCCATGGCCAGGATATGGCCGAATTTACCCAAATAATAGAGACAACATATAAGTTGCGGGCCCCCGATATTTTGACTTTTAGGGCCCCGAAAATTTCCATAAACGAGCCTCCTTTTGGCTTAGCTTTCACATCAGCTTCTGACTTAGTATAAACAAACACACCGACCTGATTTTTACCAACTAAAATAGAGACCCCAGCACTAGTCTTAATGTTTTAATATATAGCGTTACGTGGAGGGAATTTTCTTAAAGGGAAATATTGTGTTTGAAAGGATATCATAAAATGACACCAATGTAATCTCCTTGTAGTCTCTTCCCCTCTCAAAACATGAATCATAAATAACTTGCGACAGATCAACACTAATCTCACGAAATATGGAGAAAAAGAAGCAACAATTTCTTCATCGAACTGGCTCATTATCGAACGATAAGCCTCGCCTACATTGCAACGTTTTGTATTGCTGCATATTCATTTAGTAAGAGCGATACATGCATGAGGTCATATTTCCACTTATTACGCAATACGTGTTGACCTTGCTAACCCTGCGTTTCATGCTCACGACGAACTACCACAGCAGTTTCCGTACGGGTTGTGCTGTACTGTGGGTTATTGCAGTTTGACCAAGGACCCAGGAAGATGCAGTGCCATCTTCCTGGTTCACCATGCTGTTCACCTCTTACACAGTGAGCATTATTTACAGGACGGTTTTACTTTATGCACTGGAGACTTGAACCAGGGAGTTGCAACTCCCTGCTTGAAAATAATGTTTTTGCGACGTAGCATTACAGGTTCGTGAAATTTTTGTTTCCTTCTAGGACTTAACAAATAGTAGCAGTTACGCACCAAGAATCTCCTTACTCTTTCGGAAGCAATTCTCTATGTGCCAAAGGCTACAATTCGAATTAGTAGTTCGTAATTTACGAAACATTTTGTACATACTGTAGAAGGCGTCTGTTATTGTCTGACGCAGCGTAATAAGAGGATTTGATTGGTGGATTTCAAATCAGGGGTAACGGATGTGTGGTTTTGCATGCATAATTATTTGGGTGAACAAATCTGTCAGTTGTCACAGAAAGGTTAATTACTTGTTAATAAGTGCTCAATGGGTAGAATTTTTTCCCAGTTATCTCTCTTTCTTCGAACGGGATCCGATCGTATGTAAAAGAGGATATGTTGAATAAAAAGCCTCACAAACGCAATATTTCCCTTTAAATTTGGATTATTCATAATATCAGAATATGTACCGAGAAAGCTGTTAGTGAGGCATGTCATGGGATCAGTGATGCGTGGTATCGTGTTGTACATAATATGATATTGTATTAATACTGGTACATGGTTACATGAGTACCTTAGAGGAGTATTTTTGCTTTTGCATAGTCGCTGTATTATTGACATTGTTTTCAATTAACAGGATCTAACGACGTTTTTAAGGCCTTATTAAGAAAATACTCGAAAGGCGGTCATTATCTGCATTTAAGCAAGTAGGAGGGTTCATTTCAGACGACGTAAAAGCTCCTTTTAGCCCATGCGACGGGCTACACGCTAACCTGTGATGGCGATTCGCTTATGCTTCTCAGTCGGGTCCCAAAATCTTGGGGTCAAATTGAAAGAAGGAGGAATGGGGATGGGGTAATTGTGTAAGGAGTTCTGGACTCTGATCTATGAGTCTGGTGTTTTGTCTTGTTCATATTGACACACATATGATTTTTTCGGTCAATGACTAGTCATTTGACGTTCAACTTGGAAATAATTAACAGTGTCATGAACAGATGAAATGTATTTTGAGTAGTCACATTTATTTCTATAGGCAAGAAATTTACATCCTACACCGTCTTTGTCATTTTGAACGACGTGTGATCATGTTTATAGTGGCAAGCATATTCCAAAGTCCATGGCGGTATATAGACAAGTTGCTGAGGCGGGGCTGCAAAAATCACTTTTGTCATAACAACCACTATTGTCACAACCACTTTTGTCACAATAATCGCCCACTTTTGTCACAATTATCGCCCACTTTTGTCACAATGGAGGTCACGAGTTTTGTCACAACAAACTCTCAATTTTGTCACAATTTTTCACGTCACCACTTTTGTCACACCCAGCAATTGAGTTGGGATAATCAGTTTTTTGAGGATATACTTACCGAAATGAGGACTCTTCGGCCCGAATACAGCTCTAAATTTACCCATGCAGGTTTACTTATAGTCCTTGGAGTTCCTCCACCAGTTTCAAAAATTGGCTCTAGAATCTATGCGGATAGCCCAGGTCCCTGCTGATGTTTATAGTCCAAAGCAAATTCTACTGAAACCATAGACCAGTGAGCTAATGTAAGAACTACTAGCATCTCCCTGTACAGATAGTGTGTTCTTTACTTCATCCCCTTGTTAGTTGAGAACACTTAACAATTTAAAGTTGTTCTTTCCCAAGCACTGCGCACGTGACAGGTATGGGTCATTGACCAATGGGAGTGACTTTTGTACATTACTAGTATAGTGACAAACTGTTTTGCATAATATTAAAATTAATTTTATTAATAAAGATAGAAGAAAAACGAACATGTGGGGTGATGCATATAGGTCCTTTAAAGTTGAACTTTTTCCTTTTACGCACTCATCAAGTACTTTACATCCATATATTCCCATTCTTCCACCTTAGACACGGCCGCGTTTTTCATGTAGCCTGCGGACCGGACGACATATTTCGTTCAGACTATCTCTACGGTTGATCCCCACTGCTGTATACAATCGCAGAGCGCATAAAAAGTTGCAATGAACGCAGACTTGCGGGTTTTAATAGAGGTGGCATTACATCATCTGTGGGGCCCCCAATCACCAACTCCTGGCGACGCCACTTTTTAATGTTCTCCTTACCTAGGCATCATGCGAGGTTTATTATTATCCGACGCCAAGTGACCATGTGTTGTCACAGTAAGATGTTTTGAGAAGCATGTTTGCAGAACACATAATTAATTACGTAATTCTATGGCGAATGGCACCCTTGTAAGCTTTTTAATACAATTTGCTCCAAAAATCCACACAAGAATGAGCTTTCCATCCTCTCAAATAGAGTCAAGGATAAACAAATGTTAGTGACTTGAGTACCGATGTGAATGGGGCTTTCCTCCTTTGACCAAACAGAAAATTGTTTAGAAAATTTAAAATTCCCCTGGGTGCTTCTTTTTAAAATAATTTTGTATCGATTGTCTGATTTTCCATTTTAGCAATTGCAAATATGATTTCAAGATGATGTGCCCAAGCCAAAGTACACGGTGTGTCCCTTAAATATTCTTGGGGCATCTCGGCAGCCCTCAGACTGCCCTACTTAAGCACCTCACACACTTGACCATATACCGTGTCCCCACCATTAGCCTATTTATATTTTTGAGGTGATAAATACTTTCAACAAGACAGCTGTCATTTACCCCATCTGGTATCGAATTTAAGGTATTTCACAATTTTCGCTATAATAGTCTTTAACTTACACAACAGAAACCAAACTAAGCAAGCTCAGCAACTGAAAAATTCTCAGCATAAAAAGACAGCTTTCATAATATTCATAGTTGATACTTTCCTTCCGACATATTTATTATCATTCTTATTTTAAACGTACGCCATAAAATTCTCTACCAGAGAATAAAATTAAATTGACGGACAGGTTTGAAGATAAAATCTGTCTTAATTGGACACATTTATACCAGTGGAAAGGGTCATCTTCAGTTATATTAGCTAAAACTCTCATTGATGCCAATAACTAACCTCTCTAGACTGTTTACTGTGTCAATAAAGGCTGCACCCAAGTCAACATTTACAGCCACTTCAAAGTAGCCGTAGAGAAATCACGATGGACAGACGATATTGAACGTATTTGACACAGAGAAACTTCATTGCAGAAAAAGCACGCAAGGATTGCATGCTTTCAGTTTCATTGGATGTACAGTATATATTTTTAACAATGCCAATGAATTACAAAAGAGCTTTATTTTTTAAAAAAAATAACTGCAGAACTACAGACCAGTTATACTTAGATCCGAATTGGCCCGCCTAAAAATGACCACCTGATACTTTCCGATAGTTTTATCTGTTGGTGTACAGGTCAGATGAAGCAGTAATATCGAAGGCACAATGTATAAACACAGACATCTTTCTGTAGAATTACGAACTACATTTCGGAGATCCTTACATTTGGAAAAGCCTTGGGCAATGGAGTTAGTAAAATGTTTTACCTTACTAACGCAATAGAATGGTGCGGTCTGCAAAACTGCTCTTTCGCCCAGTCAATACAGATGTTTCTGTATATTTCGTTCTCGAGACACATAGTGAAATATTGAAATACCTCTTAAGGAACAAATATAGGCCTATAGTCTAAGAACTAGGGTTTTATGAAGTGAAGTGTAAAATTTCGCTTGAAGTGACAGCTGCGCCCTTTCGGTGACGAGCACTTATGGTCCAACTTGCTCCCTGGGATTTAGGTATAGGTAAAGGGGGTAGGTAAAGTACGGTAAGAAATACAGAGATGCGAGAGGAAATGCTTTCAGTGGCCATCAATGAAAACATATGTAAAAGGATATTTATGTTTTAGGCAATGTAAGGACCTAAATGTTCACTAATCGATACAACTCAAACAACCAACTGATAGCCTAGATAAACCTTTTTGGTCTGTGTTATAGGCACGGATTCCTTGCCTACAAGTTTTCCTCAAGTCTTGCAGACACGGATTTCGGGCCTGCAAGATTTTCTCATGGCTTCTTGGCACGCCTTCCGCGCTTGCAAGAACGTTTCCCGTTCGTAATTAATGAGCTCGAAAGTCGTGTTTACAAGGTTTTCTCCTTACCAATAGGTATAGATGGCACCTGCGAGATTCATCATTCGGTGATAGGTACGTTTGCTTGATTATCTCACACTGTAAAAACAGTTGGGCCAATTTGACCCAAAAGTGGATCAGGAGGGAACCGACTAATATAATTGGGTCAAATAATGACCCAAATAAGAAAATAAGACTTTATTTGACCCAAATTGGGATAAAATTTGACCCAAAATGTTGGTTTAGTTCCCCGTGACCCAAGTGTTTTTAAAGGGCATGCCCTGATTTTCTCATGGATAATAGCAACAAGGGCAAAAGTTGAGACATGACTGAGACTGCAAGTTTTCAGGTAGTTTAATGGGGGTGGGGTATCGCAAATTCTTCTTGGCATTTGAAACCTAATTTTGTGTGGAAAATTAGCAGTTTGCGTCATTCTGTCAAAGGTTAGAAATGTGAAATAAGGGAAATTCTTATGTGATATTCTGGCTTTAAAGAAGGCGTATAAGGATGAGGTGGATGAGTTTCGCTCAAGCACAACAAATCATAAAGAGAACTCTCAACAGGTTTCTCTATTTTAATAACTTTGCGTCTTAAATTTTATTTGTGGCACCATTGATGTACAGCAGATTTTGGGGAAGGATGTCCAGTGATACCTCTGGAAATAATATATCATTTAGCAGTGCTGCGGTTAATACGAGTCCATGAACGATGGCGCAAAATTCGTCAACTTCTCTGATTGGTCGATCATATCCATCCCTCTAAAATTTTCTCTTGGCTTATAGACAAGGTATCCGTGCCTATAACCATTTCGAACATGTTTAAGCAATTTAAAAAATGCAAACAGGGGCATGGTTAGAGGAGAAGGGGGAATTTGCACCTGCCAGAACCCTTGTTCCCCGGTCCCCACTCAGTCCCCATGAAGTGACAGAGCATGGTGTTATTGTTAAAAATTATACTTTAAATTTTAATTTGGCAGCAAAATATTACCGTATTTTACTCTTTCCCTTTATGTTAGTGTCTGGCAACGGTACTGAATGTAAGTGATATTGAATGAAATCCGACAGAATGTATACTATTCAGCACACAAAAATGTTCCCCGAGTTACTGAAAAAATTCGTTTTCTGTCAACTTGAGAAAAGTCATTGCTTCCGAAACAAATCTCCTAAACTTTGAATATCTGCCGGCAAAACTGCAGTTCTGAGTTTCGACCGATATTCTTTGCGTAGAGTCAATCTGCTTGGGAAGCAAGTTCAATGAAACAGATTAAACAGCTCCTACATTGCTTTGAAGTTAATGTATCAAAGCATCGTTTGCAAATAAAATGCATTCAATTAACCTTAAACTCAGGTTAAGAAACTTCTGAAAAAGAAAATGCAATAATAAATCCCTGGTGGTCCCGGCGAGAGAAACTCCCGGCCTGTGACACGATCATAAGAAAAATTTAATAAAGAACAGATAGAATATTAAACTAAGGGTAGATTAATTAGATCACGGTACCAATATCCGTCCTTAGCAAGGCCTAGGAAGTGTCATATCCTGTTATCTGAAGGATATGTTATTTTGGGCAAACTTTCCTTTTTTCCTATTCACGGCAAATGTCAAAGACGTTCCACTTAGATAGAGTTAAGAAGTTTGAAATACACCCCAAAAACCCAGAATGCACCACACCCCTAGCCACCTTTCCTTGACTCCTGAGAATCTATGAAGCAAACACATATTACTGATTTACTACGTAACGTCGCGGAGCTTTCTGTAAAGTTTCACAGAAGAGCTAAAATAGAAGTTTATATGTTTCAACGGTAGAAATAATCCTTGATTTCAAGGATAGACTAAACAAATAAGGGGTTTTAATTGCCTACATGGAGTAACAAAGTCTTTGACCAGTTCCACGAAATACGCACACAACAACTTTGAAATTATTCATAAAAAATCTGTTTGCGTACCACGGTTTGCTCCTTGGGACCGGAAGAGGTTGTTCATATAACCGGTTGGTTGTTTAACGAACTTTGTAGAGCGGCTTCTTTAAAAGTCAAACAGATAAACTTCCTAAGAATCTCTCGTTTGTCTGTAAGGTAGCGTACGCACGTGATGTGCATTAAATTTGATCGAATCATCAAACGGGTACTCTACCTACAAGAGTTTTCTGCGCTTGAACTTTTTGTACTAATTTTTTTAAGAGTGAACATTTCCTTCCAGACAGAAATAATATCGATTTCTTATTATAAAATATTTCTATCTTCGCAACAAATTGAAAGGAAGCAGAATAATTCCGACACAATTTTCGTTTCTGTTTGAGAAACTTGAAACTAATTGAAAAAAAGCTTTGGCCAGTTTTTATTGGTAATCCACAAAATACAGAATTTGCTCTCGTCTGGAATGCAATTCGGCACCGTCGATAACCCTAGGCTGAATGTTTCTGTGGAAAGCGACAAGTAGAATCCTCATGCAGCATACATAAATTTGACTTCTTCATCGGATGTACTAAAAGTGACCTTCCGCCATTTTCGCGCACCTTTACTAGGGAACCACTAAATAACTCCAAATCTTTCCCGACTCATTTCTATACAACTCATCCAGAACAATATCTTTAAAAATGGATCTGACTAATCCAGATATCCGGATTATCTCTAATTCGCATCCTATGTGCATCCACAGACACAGTGTACCGAAACTGTCTCATATAATCCGGAAAGACCCAGAAAAATCAGTTTCATCGCAGATTTAATACATCTCCTGTAGATAAAGTGTGTTTGTTAAGGGAAGGGGAATCCATCACTTACGTCACTGAGGGAAAATTAAGGGTTACTTATATGTCTAGCTACTGTGCTGGCTTAGGGTGTCTACAGATTGCGCCCATAGACTTCTTGGAGTAAGAGAAGGAGGGCCTCCCTACTATTCAAGATAATTGTTTTCCTTATTTTTGGCACATAATTTTAAACCAAAAGGGGGCGTTCTTCAACCCCCACCCCCGTGGTTAAGCCCATCCAGGTCTGGGTGGTATCGTCTCTGTGGCGGTGCATGTGTACCCCCACTTCCAAAAAAAATATTATAAAATCGGAAATTGATCAATTGTGCCTTTAATATTCTACTGCAAACAGCTCACTGCTACTCTTTTCATCACGGTTTTGATATAGAAACTTGTACACCATATTGAGAGCACAGGTTTTTTTCGAAGTCCTTCAGATGGACGACACTCTCCCACAATGGGTTAACCTAGTGCACTCCAAACAAAAATTCTGGATCTGCCCCAGTGTCTGCTTTTGTAAAATTACGTCAATATGTTATTACATCGTCTTGGTAATTATTTTGATACAAACCGCAACCCACAATCCACTATTCTTACGGTAAAGTTAATTTACCATACGATCAATTGTATAAAACTCATGAAATATTGTGCCAGTTTCATTTTTTGTCCTTTGGAAGACTTCCTTTAGTAAAAGAATAGTTAAAACCGGTGATGTGGCCGTGTGGAAAAAGACGGTGGCATTTGAAGCGATAAAGCTTGGCAACCGGGAGGTTTAGCAGTTTAGGATTCGATCCCTAGCCGGGTCAAAGTAAGGTGCAGGGTTTTTCATCCTAGAGCAATCTATGGTTTTCCATCTGAACTAGCTTTTCAAAAGAAACCAAATTTGATCTAATTGTTGAGTTGATTAGCCACCCGACATGATGTTGAAATTCACAATCCATATACTGGCTTCTCCTAAATACCTGGTCGCCTAGAGTCGAAAAACAACTGCCCTTCAACTGTTCAAGGCCTGAATTATTAAAATTTACGCTACAGCATGAATTTTACAATATATAAAAGGTATGATAGAGAATACTGCTCCAAATATACTTCCGTTATAAACACCAATTATAACCGTTCACACAATAAGACCTTCCAGGCGTCAAAGAAGTTCGTGTTAAGAATTCCCAGAACATGATTCTTATTCTAACTCTGGTGAAAAAAATACAGCACGTAAAAGCTTAATTTCCTCTGATGTGAAAAATCACCTCATTTAAAGACGTAATAAGGTTTTCCCCAAACTTGCCTCTTTCGTTAGGGTGCACAATAATTTTACAGTCTTGCCTAAGGTGTATTCATTTTGTCGGACTGACTACGTAAGTGATTAATGAAGAAGACCTCGAGAAATTGATCTGGCGTTACACAAAATGGAATTTACAGATATAATGAAGAAAGATCATCGATCGTATGTCGCGAAATGGGTTAAATATGTAGCTACAAGGCACGCAAATTACATTAACTCCAATCAAGATTTATAAGCCCAGAGAGAGAGAGAGAATATTATTTCATATTTTACGGATAGTGGGTAATGTACAGAAGAAACTTTGTAAATTCCCGCAATTGCACTGTATGATTTCATACGGCATAAATGCAAGAAATGTGCCTTTAAGACCAAATGACCTACATTTAAACACTTTCGCAAGTGAGACATTGATCGTTGCATCCTGTTTTACATATTTGTTCATATAGAACTTTCACCTGTATATATGTCTTATATATATATATATATATATATATATATAAAACAACAACAAGATCAATGGTAATGCCTTAGTAGCCAACATAGTATTGAAA
>WURT03030800.1:0-15282 GCA_009936505.3 Holothuria glaberrima | reverse complement strand
CTGTGTCTATAATACATGCTTGCTTTATCTGGAGGGAGTGTGTTCATCTATCGTATTGGAATGCTAAATGCTAGATAGCCCGCGAGACAGACAATGAATTTGTCATACCTTATTGTCTTGAAGATGTGCTCGCTACCACTTAACAGGTAGATAGCACAAAACATTCCAAACCATCTGCCAGAAAAATAGTTGGAAGCAAATCTTTAATCGACTGAGCCCACCCAGGTGGTCTCTTTAAAGGGTTGAGCAACTTAACAGCGGCGTTGCCGCTCTAGTTGTAAAGTGTAACACAGAAAAAATGTTCGCATAACAAAGCGTTCATTTGAACCCTAAGTTGATATGTTTGCGGAAAGAAAGTTCCGTTTCCTACGTAAGTATCATACCCTTTTTTCGTTTGTCTTTACTTTGAGCTACTTATCACAGCAAATTCGGCTAGCTAACTGGACAGTCAGTGGGCGGGGTAACTGATTTTAATGGCACGCCGTGCCAAGGGAGAGGGGATCATGACAAACCTGCATCATGGGTCTCTCATACGTAACCCTCTTTCTCGACTGGCTGAACAGATTCTACACATGATCTTAGCCAAATGGCGAAAAGTGATTCGAGCCAACGTACTGGTGAAACACATCGAAGCACAGCAGCTGCAATCAGTGGCGGAAGAATGGGGGCAGGGGAGCAGCCGCCCTCCCTACAGGGGCTAGGGAGCGTAAAATAAAGAAAGACGAAGTAAGAAAAAATAGATAAAAAGATAGGAGTACAAAGAAAGAGAAAAAATGGAAAGAGAAGGAAGAGGAAAATCAAAACTTGTGCACTTTTGGCGCCCCTGCCCCCTGGGAAATGTTAATTCGTGACGGCATGAGCACTTAAATTATATTGGTACTCACGTGGCGCACGTCGAGTCACTTAACCCCCTTCAAATAATCGTTGTGACGCCACTGGTTTGAATAGACCATCTCTCACTCGAGGATCACTACTTACGGTATGTCGTACTATCAGTTCTCTGTAAAATAGACCCTAAGCAGTGGAACTAACTAACCTATGCAGTGACGTCGTCGTCGTTAGCTAGTTAGTTATGGCCCATGACTTTGGTATCCTTACTGTACACACGACTTAGCCTTTCCCACACACACGATCGGTACAAAGATTAGCGGTCTGCATTTGTGTTGGTGTAAGTTGTAATGCTAAGCGCTGATCTCAGCCGAAGGCGCACTTTGTTCGGTGACGTCATATACATCGGTCTGTATGGACAACGCTCACATGAATGCAGAACTAATTGAAAGAACAGGTCTTGTTTCTTGTTTTTTTTTAATTGAAATATAAGGTCTTTCATGTCAAAACTGATTTGTCCGTTGCAACAAGAGTATTAAAAAGGTTACACATGTTAGAGATTAATCATGAGAATATAGCAGAATTTTCTTCACAGTTTGAAAGAAAATACGGCCTTGCAGCATAACTTGCCTTCCAATTAAACGGGAAAATTGTTAACGAAGTTCTTTCTCCTGGCGTTACGCTCCCTATGCCAAGTACTTTCATAATCTTGTTTTATAAATAAGCATAGAAAGTTTCAGTTGTCTTGTCTTACCTGCGGGACTTAATTCTGAAGTAGCAGTTGTCTACTCGAAAAATGTCAATGTCACTCACATCAGATGTTAGCAGGGAAATAACAACAGGAGTGACAATTTTGCTAGAAAAATCACACTATTGGCAAGAAAAACCAAGAACTTTTGCTTCACTTTCCTTTAAGTTGCCTCATTAATTGATTTCTCAGGTTAGTTTCCAGTAAGTTCACACTGCTGCCTTTTTGGAGATATTCAGCCTCCTCGCAAGTAAACTTTACCATAAAATAAAAAAGAACATTACAGCGTAAAAAACTTAAATGGAGATAGTAGTCAGATCTAGCAGAAATGCATTCCTACAAGAGCTCCATATTTATTTATAAGTATGACATTTTAAGGAACCAATTACTATGTTTTCCCGGAGGTGGAAATAGTTTACATCAGCGAGTGTAAAATTGAAGTGTCTTATTAAATTGAAGTACAACTGGTGTTTTGCCGTCTCCCCGTGTTAAGGCACCCATTATTGACAATACCCGAGATATAAGGAAATAATCACGATTTCGTAATATGTGTAAATTCTGGGTTGCCGCTCATTACAATAGAATCTTACGCACTTGCAGTTACACAATTTTTAGGGTATGTGTCGACCATTGCAAGTATTATTACTGTTTCAGGGCCAGATCAAGAGCTTGATGGGCCCATCATGGTTGACCCCTGATATAAGGACTGGGAGAACGAAGTTTTTGGTCCTGGCGTTACGCTCCCTGTGCCACGTAGTTTCATAATCTTGTTTTATAAATAAGCATATGTGGTCTCAGTTGCATAGTCTTACCAGCAGGACTTAATTCTGAAAAGGAGTTATCTACTCGAAAATCGTCACTGACTCACATCAGATGCACAATCGAACGACAGCTTTTAATCGTCATGACTACGTCAGGCCCTGTAAGGCTTTTGGCAAGAGTTATGGGCACGCAGCTTTCCTACCCCTCGCTTTAATTCATAACTCCCCTCCCCCACAAACAGTATGGCTGACAAGCTTTTCAGTTCCCTTTAACGTTTTAAAGAAGCCATCCCCACACAAAGGTATCAAAACTAGTAGATAACTCTAACTAGTTTTTAAAAAATCAGTGGCAACGGTAAAAACACCATACAATGATAAGGTTTAAATAAAGGCTTGGATTACAACGCTTCGTGGAGGTTTGTTTGATATTATGAAACTGCTGAGATTAGATACTTGAACGTAAAGACAGTACAAGAGTGTTTGACAGGAAAGGTTTTGTTGTTACTGTCAGGCTGCTCCAGTATTATGCATACATATGAAGCAGAAACCAATTACAGTTATAATTGCACAGTTCTTTTTAAGCTGTTAGTCTGCAGATGCACGCGTCTTTACTAGTGATCTTCGTGTGTCATTTGAGAGAGAAGGGGTTAGTGTAAGGAGATATGTAATGGTTATAATCAACCGATGATGTGAAAATTACATAAATCTTTACAGCTCTAGATTACATCAGAACTGTACACGGAAGATCGCGTTTGTAAACAGTGGAATGGTGTGTTTAACGGCCATCCTCCGATGGAGACAAGCTCGTATCATTGTAACCTACACCGACAAGTGCAGACAGTTGATTGTTTACCGGATGGATACATGCATAAGTCTGCCACAAGCGCGTGCAAAGTCTGCAGCAGTTTTTTCTATTGCATACTCTTCAAAATGACGTCACGTGACGTCAATGCACAACGTGTTTTCTTACGTGGAGTCAAACAAAGTGCCACAAGGTGCACTCGTTTTTAAGGACGTTTCTACATGACCACTGAAAAGCACAACTTTTTCCAAACGAAAATGACATCTTCGACATTGCTTTAGGATACAGATCATCTCACTCTTTTCAACTAGCATATAAACCTATCACTTCAGTCAGCTGAACATATGTGCAAGTTAAGCTGAATTTTAATTTTAGATGACAGTTAAAAATCATTTTATAAAGATTCCATATCCCTTGTTACTATCGAATTACAATTTCGTTACTTTATTTCCATTCTTCTCAAGTGAGGTTGGACGACTGTCAACTCTCCAAAACAAGTTTTCAGCAACGAGTCTAAGGAGATTTATCAAACTCTGTCTTTTCCTCAAAATTGGCATCTCACATCGCATTTGATTACGGAAAGCAGAGATGTCATTACGTAAACATAAGTTACTTTTCCCTCAGATCAGGCGCGTAGCCAAAGGGAGGTTCGGGGGTTGAAGCCCCCTCCATGACACATGCTTGAAAAAATTAATGGAAAAAATCATCAGAGTCTTGGGGAAAATATGCTGAAACGAAAAACTTCACTACGTTTGAGGCACAAACATTGCACTATTTCGCATCTGGAGACGTAAACCAGAAAGCCCAAAGGCTTAGTGATTCCTTGCCATAGAAAATGTTGGGATTTTCTTGGGAATGCTTGGGAAATTCTGCCCATGTATGAAATCTATCCAAGCTTCCTTCATTGAGAAATCATGTTAAGAAGGTTCTCAGACTTTGACCCCAGGTGATCTCAGATGAACTTCGACCTCCACCAAAACAACATGGTTCTTCTTCTCACCATAAGGCAGGCACATGCCTATTATGAAATCTATCCAAGCTTCCTACTTTGAGATATCTTGTTAACAAGGCCTTCGCTGTTTGGCTCCCCATGACCCCAGATGACCTTTGACGTCCACTAGAAACAATAGGGTTCATCTTTTCACCATAACGCATCTTCGTTCTACATATGATACCTATCCAAGCTTCTTGCCTTGAAATATCGTGTTCACAAGGTTTTCGGCTTTTGACCTCTAAGGACCTCAAATGACCTTTGACCTCCACCAAAAAACGATAGGTTTCTCCCTCTTAACATAAAAAATCTATATACCAAACATGAAAGGTGTCAGACATTGCTACATCGAGTGCTTACAAGCCATTTTAAGGGTTTTTGCAATTTAACCTCCGGTGACCTCAAATGACCTTTGACCTCCACCAAAAAGCAATAGGGTTCTTCTTTTCAACATGACAAATCTATATACCAAATATGAAAAATGTTGGTCACAAGGTTTTCGGCTTTCTAGCTCTGGTGACCTCAAATGACCTTTGACCCCACCAAAAACGATAATGATCTTCTTCTTAACATGATAAATCTATATAATAAATATGAAAAGTGTCGGTCATTGTTATCTTGAGATATCATGTTTACAAGCCATTCACAAGGTTTTCGTAGTTTAACCTCCGGTGACCTCAAATGATCTTTGCCCTCCACCAAAAATAATTGGGTTTTTTTTTAACATGACAAATCTACATACAAAATATCAAAAGTATCGGTCATTCCTACCTCGAGATATCGTGTTTACAACGTCTTCTGTTTTTGACCTCTGGTGACCTCAAATGACCTTTGACCTCTACCAAAACAATAGTGTTTCTCTCTCTTAACCTGATAAATCTATATACCAAATATGAAAAAGTGCCGGTCATTGCTATCTTGAGATATCATGTTTACAAGCTAAGCGTCACATACACATACACACAACATCACGATGGCATAGATTCCTTGCCTGCCTTCGGCAAGGAATCAAAGAGCCGTTTTCCCCGAAAGGGGAGGGGGAACCTCTCCCCCTTATAGCCCTTCTCCCATGTCACACTCCAACAAAACCCTCCCCATGACACAATCCTGTCTACGCGCCTGCTCTTTATGACAGATTATATATAGACCAACACGTCTACCAGTCTACGCATTCCTTTCTTAATTTCATATCACCCGTCAGTACGCCCCATCATACGTGCCACATACAAGAATGTAGAGACTCTTCGGCAAGACCCCTCCCCGTGATCTTTTCCCCGAACCTCCCATTACGGCCTTCAGAGTTGAAAAGTATATTGCCAATCATGAAACTCGGAACCCTCTCCCCACACGGTCTTAACGTTAGAATGGACCTTTTTTAAACTTGCCCCCCACCTTTGAACTAACTTTTTACCACTTTCACTCAGCCCTCATTTCCCTATTTTTCCACCGTGTCATTTTTCAATTTTTTCAACCGATCTGTCCATGTCATTTTCCAATTTTTACAAACGATCTGTTCGTGCCGTTTTTCAATGTGTGCTTTCTCTACTTTTATTTCGTTGTAATTCAGTTGCATTTTTGCCACCTGATGAAGAGTTTATACTCGAAATGTCGTGGAATTTTCCGCAAACTTTTTGCACTATTACTTTTATCGACCTACACATTTCTACAGTGCTCCGCAGCATTTCCATCTGACATATGTATATATATATATATATATATATATTATATCATTCCAGTCAGCAGGAAACCTGTGCTTATTTGGATAATGTTTACATCGTTTGGATACGTGAGCGAAAGACTTTTCCAACGATAAAAATGGTCAAACTTTGTTCATGTTCTCCCCCTCAATAAACGTCGTATATGTATTCATAAAATGTTTATGTAATAACATAAGTAAGCATGTTTACTGTCAATTCTGGGAATTCTACGGTACGTGAAATTTAATGCAAACTAGCTTTAGGAAGAAGTACTATGCACTGGACTACATTACAACATGAATAGGAAAGTTTTTGTACCTACCGATGTAACCGTATTGCCAAGAACCATTGTGAATGGATGTCAACATCATTGGACAGTTAGACACGATCATAGCCAAGTCGCTCACGGATAAGTTTACGATTAGAAAATTCGGAGGAGTGTGTAAAGCTTTAGTCCTGAAGACAAAAGAAAGAAAGAAAGAAATGGTTAATATCGGAAAAGCTGATGCTGGAAGTGCAGTTACGCCATCTTTCATTCTTCACATATCCACGGTGAGCGGCACTGATCTGATTTTCACGCAGTGTACATCTCATTTTGACCGACTTCACTGGTTGCTTGCATTAAGTAATTGGAGTAAACACATTCTGTATCGTCATACGCTACGTTGAAAGCAGATGGGTTGTGTACCAAATGTTGTCTCTGGACGGGTAGTTAAGACTAGCTAAACTGTTATTATAAGTTCTCTGTATATCATCAACTCTCACTATGATCTAGGTAGATTATACCCCACAATAGGAAATTGAAACGGACAAGCAGGATCATAATACCAGTTTTGGGTTTCGCCTATTGCATAGTAAATGGGCGCTTGAGTTCAATGAAAAAAATTCGAACGCGCTTTTACTGTGTTCACCATGTGTTTGTGGCCAGCGTTTCTATGGTTGTTGTCGTTGAGTGTAGACTATGATTGCTCGACTGGGCGCTTTCTCTTTCCAGACAACGCAGCACTCAAACCCGTCTTAACGTCGCTTGAAGTTTGGCCTAATCGTTTACACTTCTTACTTATGTTCAGTTTAAAACGTAAATCAAATGCAAACGGCAGATAAAGTGTACTGGATGTTTACAGCTAAAAAAGTCCCTAAAGGAAAATTACCTACTTTTAACATATTGATCCTCTCAAAAGTTCTTTTTGTTACTGTCTAGAATACATGAATAGGCCTAAATAGACCAGAGTATTGACGTCATCCCCTCTCTATGTGTGTCTGAATATCAGAGCGTCATTTGCATTTTCATGGTCAGTCTAGTTCAGTGTATGATGTCAATGTTTTAAATGTCGTTCGACTGTAAATCATTTATACTATACAAATGAACTGATGAATATCAATACAGGGAAACGACGACCATTTTGAGTAGTAAATACAGGCAGTCACCCAACATGAATGTTTTTATGGTCTCTTCTTTATTCAGTGAATCACATATGACACATGTTTTCAAAAGCAACATTGCAGCTTCTCTTTGGTAGTCAGTCTACAGTCATCCATACTATGGCATAAAGCATGCATAAAGGATATGAATATTTACAACAATCTTTAACGTTCTTTCATTGATAGAAATCCCTAGACAATATGTAAGCTTACAAGGGCTAAAGCAAAGGAAGCAATACCAAATTTGAGCACAACTATCCTAATTGATAAATGATTGCTTCCACAAAGTAGCGTGCTGACAGAGGCAATTTAAAGGTCGTGTGACATGCCACCAAAAAGAGCTGTTTCACTTATTAAAGAATTAAGTCCTCCAATCAAAGATTCGTTACAATTATTTCAATATCTTTTACTATTCTCAAAATATACGTCTTCAAAGTTTGATGGTTTCTGAAGAAACTCATTGTCTATGCAAAAATAATGATGTGGAGTGTTACACAGTGTTAAAATTTCGTTTGTTAACCCCGATATAAATTCTCTTAATTACTGATCAGATAGACTACAATTTGGTGAGTGATATCAGTATTTCTGAAAGAAACAATTTTAACTTTCATAATAAACCCCTCAGGGGATAACAATGCCACCAGTGTCCTTGACATTTCGGTTGGAAAATAAAGGCTAATATGAGCCTTATATGGTATGTCCATCTTTCGACGTCACGTATTGCATATTTGGCTCATGTTTATTCATGATATAAGTGTGAAAGAGAAATTACCCTGTAAATTAGTCAATATTTGATAGATTTTAATGGCAACTGCGGCAGTTTTCTGGGTATTTAATGCCCTTTTCGTCAAATATCCAACTATGAAATTTTCATGTCACAAGACCTTTAAGTTCAATGCAAGCTACTATAGCTTTGTCTGGGAGGTGGCTTATACGAGAGATTTTGGTTTAAATTGGAAGAGGGGATGGAAGTAAGGGGATTTGTAACTGTCTGGGGAAAGACCTGAGGTATTTTAAATGTTTATTTGTGTTTAGATTTTGTTGATCAAATACTAATAAATAGTCCTTCAGAATTTTTAAATAATTAAATGACAGTGTGAAGTTTAAACCAGCTTTGCGAAGACAGGGATAAGGGCAAAACTTACTCTGTCAATTAAGTAATATTAATAACTAATGTTGTACGGTACTTTGGAAATGAAAAAAATTCCCATAATCGACAAAAATATAGCGTAGGATAAAACGAGATTTATGTAGGAATTGTTCAGTAACAAATATCTATCTCCGATCCTCATATTTTGCCAACTTGAATACCTTTATTTAGGTGGCAATCAATACGTGATTTGAAGATTGAGCACTAACTGTTGACTTTGTGCTCTTCTCGCACAATTACTTAAAAATCAAATGCCTCCATAGTCATAGTACCGCCTTAAATTGAACAAAGTTAATGGCTCTTCACGTCAAATATTGCAATCGTCTAAGCAATTACACGTTTCCTCAAGTAACACAAATCGAAAAAAATAACAAATAAATTTGATTACAATACTTAATGAGGGAAGAAGTTACAGAATATAAACCATTTAGACTACAAGAAAGTGCCTTTGAGGCAGTGGCAACACGAAAAGGGATGGGGAAATGATCCTTCGTGAGTTTTCTTATTTTTCCTCTCATGCTACGCCAGTCTCAGAACAAAAAAATATACAGCTGATACAAATTCATGTTGGGCTCTATACGTTTTCCCCTCGAAATTGAAGTGTTACTTAGTACAAAGTGGAGGTCCTTGCCGACACTGGGTAGCCTAACTGACCAAAAGGGGTACTATTCGTCCGCCTCTAAAATGGAATAATAGTGAGGGTCCTTGATGAGAATTTGTTATTACTGAGAGCGTAAGTGCATAAAGATGTCATTATGTTATAACGGGGAGTATATTCAAAGAATTCATATTTCCTCAGTAATTTTACTTTGTCCTTCTCACTTATCCTTCAGTGTTGATGAACACAGCGCAACTACACCGTCTAATATTCCAGTCGAACATCACGAGTTGTTATGTTAATGGCTACTTTCTTAAATAACAAAGAAGTCTATCTTGCTCACTGATGGCTATCTGGATTTTTAGATGACGGTCAGCAAACATGTCTCAATCAATTGCATAATTACAACAACAGGATATTGATCTCGTCAATGTTTACTACCTTAAACTTTAATTTTTTTTATCCTACAAACGGTCAATTACGAAATAAAGACAGAAATATGTCAGCAAATTGCATCGTGCCGGACGAACGATGCTTTGATTGTTTTTTTTTTTTTTTTTTTTTTTTTTAACGTGGAAAACAAACCTATAAATTCGAATGCCTTTTTATGACATATCAACTTAATATAAACAAATCACAATAAACAACTAAATATAATCTCGTGATAAGGCTGTTTGTTTGCTACATGTTAAAGTCGCCATTTGGAAACTTCGTGAATTGTCTAGTAAGTCTTTTATGATGTCCATTGGGCCACATATATCTTTACAGTTCTTCGTTACTACTTGTCTCAATTATCTACTTAAAAGCAAGTTAGCATTATTTGGTTACTTTTACAAATTGCATATGTTTATGAGTTGTAAATTTTGACAAGAATGGGCTAATCTCTACAGTTTGACATCTATGGAACTAAAAAATGGTCAAAAGAAGTAAAGACCTACATTGTAACACACAGTGGCTATGTTATTATACAGCAGACTTGCTGGAAATTAATTGCTCCTAGTCTGCTGATGTTTACAAGTCAATCATCTCAACAACCATCAAATAAGTTTTGCTGTTTGTGGGACCGTATCTATCTTTCCAAACTCCACTGTTTGTAAACATCCTTAACATTGGATGACAAGCTCAATATTGAATGTTACAAACACACAAGATAGCTGAAGGAGTCAAATTGGATAAGGAGGTGGGGGAAGGGGAAACAGTCGTTGAACAGGACTAATGGCATATTCAAAGTTCAAACTTAGCCACTGGTATGATGCGTTGATCTTTCCTTGTTGAGTATTGAGAAAACAGGCTTAACTCTTTCACTTTAAAAGGTATTAAAAGCCCTCTTGAGTTGCCGGTGAGTTAACAAACAGTTCAAACATTTCAGTTCATCATCCGGCTCGAGAAGAGAGCAGACATAGCTCTTAAAACACCCCAAGCAAGTGTATTTTACCTGTTGGACTTTCTATTTAGAAACATTTGCCAAAGCTTGATGTTAGTTAAACGTTCGACCTATAATGCAACGTACCGTTAAGTACGGTTAAATTATGGATAACAGGCTATTGAAGCTGAAATTATTGAGGACGGCAGCATGTTTCTTATATCAAACAGGAAAACTGCATTGGAACATTTTTGGAGGGAAATGGAGAGCCTCACTTGGTAGAAATTCCTTTAGTGTATTTAATCCATTTTTAAATCAGAATTTGTTGGGACAGCTCCCTGAGTATGACTGAAGCCGTTTGCTAACGAAACAAATCAGTTCTCTTTAATTAAATGTTTCATCAACCATGATTCCTAAGAACGTTCTTTAATGTGAAATTGGAACAGGCTGGTTATTTGGTTATTTTGCTTAAATGGGTATACTTCTTATCAACCTTCTGTAATTTAGTTTGCGGGATAATCAGGAGGTAATCTACTTGATCTGCAACAATAAGAGATGATGAATTTTAAGTATAGCGTCAACATGAGTATCGCGTACATTCATGTTGTGGAGAAAACGTTGGTCTAGTCTGAAAAATATAGCACAATTTGATTCGAGAGAAGATTATGAATCTCATTTGGAGAGATGTGATAATTAGTGACACAGCTAGGATAGGGGTAGTTCCCGTTGGGAAAATTTCCCAACTTCGCCGGGGAGCCTTAGTGGTATGATAAGGTGTGTAATTCATGTACGGCAACTGGTCGCCCCGACAGGTTACTTGTCTTTGCTTTCAATAAGGAAAATTTCTTCAACAACCACCCAAATTTCAATTTTCTTTCAATGAAATTCCACATTTTCCAAACTTACTTCGATTAAGTTCTGAATCTTGATATTTTCTTTGATACAAACCCCCAATTTTTTTTTAAATTTTCTTTGATTAAGTCACAAAAGTTGGGACGAGCTTCGCGCGCCGAAAAAATGTGGCTGTGCCGTTTTTCTGGTTACCAGTCTCCGTTGTAGGGGGCTACAGGTAGCTGCCCTCTCGCCCTCGTCCGGGAGCTTGGCCCCCTTGTCGGGCATATCATGGCGACACCCCAGTTAAAGATAAGAATGGAACTTTGGGGTAACACCGATAAAACCGAATGTATGATTCGATGAGCAGATTTTAAAATGAAAATAATTTCATCGATCGCCAAGGTAAGTAGCTAGGTAAACCTGTAGTAGGCAATAGCACCAACAACGTAACAAAGAATGTGTTAGGGGTGATATACTTTCCCTCTTAATATTGTTTTTCTGCCATCAAAGACCAATGAATAGACAAAAACAGAGAAATGTGGCATTGTCACAATTTCGTTCAAAGGAGGGGTGAAATGGGAAACCAATGTGTCCAATTAAGGACTCCTATTCATGAAGAGAACAATTTTGATATGACATTTGAGGAACGTTGGGATCGGGTGTATCTATCTTAAAAGTATCGAGTAATCAAGGTTGAGTGGGTATGAAGTTCACCTACCGTGAAGAATATATCAGATAGGATAAGTTCTTGCTATGGGAATTGTGTAAGTATTTCTGGGGCATGTTCTTTGTAACCTACCTGTCCCATAAGCGTAGGAAGCAATATGAAAGTGGGGGGCGGAACAATTTTTGGACTGTGCACCTCGCCCTATCCCCTAAACCAAAACAAACATTTTTGATGTGAAATTTTTCGCCTTTTTCTACCTGAAAGAGCAATTTAAAAATAAATAAATAAATAAAATGAACAAAAATAAAATGAACATTTGTATGCCATAACTCATGTTTAAAAATGAAACTGCACATTAAATAATCATTAAATCTTTTTTTTTTTTGCCAACCATTGTACACCCAACAACTGCAGAACATCTATCCCCTCTGGAAAGGAATATTGATAACATCTAAACGCCGATATACTGGTATATTACAGGTGGTAGGCCTATATACATGTATTCTAGCATGCCATCCAAAGAGGGGGCGAAAGAGGGTTTCCGCCCCCACCATCGAGAGTGGGGGCGGTCGCACCCTCTCCCCCACCCCCTTTTCCTACGCCTATGTGTCCCTTCACCACAGTAAAATGAGATAATTCATGGTTACCTTAGCGGGTAATTTATAATATTTCTCTAGCCTGTACCACACGTGCCTTTCCCCCTCTTCTTCGTTCTTAACAATTTCGTACTTGTAATTTGATGTTAATTTTCCATAATCTGTACAACCAAACCCCTAAAGAAGATGGTTTAATGAATAAACAGTTGTAGTCTACGTCGTTTGTTCCAGCTGACAATAGCTTAGAAGCCTTAAAGTGTACCTTAAGTCTAGAATTTCAAAAATACATGTCACAAAGCTAAAAAATGCACCAAATGGTTCAACCAGGGGCGTAGCCAGGTTTTTTGTGTGAGGGGGCAAAATGGACTCATCGTCCCCATTCTTGAACGCCGTCTTGGGGAGGGGTAAAAGGGGAGGGGTGTATAAGGGGAGGGGGGTAACCCCAACCCCTTTTGAAAATTTTTTGCTGTCTCGAAGGCCTTAGATGCAAAATGGTGCTATATTTTGTTTCTTTTTATACTAGATCCCAGTGTTCTCCACAAAGGGTTATAGAAGGGCGACCCGCCCTCTCAGTGAAAATGGCCGCCACTCAAAAATAGGTAACGCCCTAAAAGAAATCCAGGTTCCATTTTCAAGTTCATATTGCTTCATAACACATACACAAGTCAGTAGGAAGGTAAACTTTCTCATCCCTTTACGGATGGCGCCAGGATTTGCCCGGGGGGGGGCAGACTCCATACCATGCCGTTGCGAGGCATATATGGCATAAAATTTGTGTATGCTAGAGGAAAATAGTTCCGCGCTGATTTAATGTTTTTCCCGGAATCTAAACTGTGGAAAAAGCGCAAAGCGCGCGAAATTTTTTGGGTAAGCCTACACAAAAAAGAATCTGTACTTATTTAAAGATTACTGTAGATAAGTCAATTGTTCGAGCAGTTGGTCCCTATCGGTGCGCAACTTACATTGTACTTTCCTCCTCGAGTCACTAGCCGTATGGCACAACAGACACAAGAGAAAATTAACTAAGTTTAGCGAAATGAGATGAAAATCCCGACATTTACATAAATCCATGAATTCTACTTATTAAGTTACTTGAAAAGGTAGAAAGGGTTTGCACTTTATTAGCTATAAGTAACGGAACTGAGGAAGAGTGGGCAAAGGGTACCGAAAATTTTGGGTTTTATCTCAGAAATGACCCTTTGAAAAGCCAAAATTAGTAAAACGACGATGGGTGGCGACAGAATTTTCCCGACAGCGGGCCGGGGTATGCCAGCAACCCCAATTTTCGACAGCCCCTAATTTGAGGGGGTGGCGAGAAGGGAATATAAATGAGTCTACTCATCTCTTGCCATTGCAGGGCATATTTTGCATAATATCACTTAATACTTTAGAAGCTGTGTTCCACACTGAAAACTTTTGAGTCTTAATCGTGAAGTTTCGAAGTGCACGAATCGGGCAAAAACGTTTGGTAGGCTTACACAAAAACATATTTAAAAAAAATATATAAAAAATAGAAACTGTAGGGGGGTTGTAGACCGTATCGGGGATAACATACATTGTGTCGAAACCACCTGAACTACCCGATGGAATAGCCAAACTTTACTCCGTAAGAAACAAAAACTGACATACCGCATGGCATACACAAGAGAACAACAATATAGGCTTTGTGTTAAGGGACGAAATTTACGACCTCTACATAACCTGTGTACTCTGCCTACCTGTTGCTTGGAGAGGTTGACAGGACTTATGCTGTCTAGCTATGTGGAATGGAAGTATTGAAGAAACTGGGGGACTCTTTAGTGCGCGTATCATGCCGAAAATTTTGGGTTCTTATTAGAGAAATTGTCCTCTTGAGAGCAAAAACAGGTAAACCAACGGGGAGACTAGTTGCCGTCGGGGACTGCATACTTTATCGTATCGACTATGACTGCCAGAAAAAAACTGTAAAAATTCCCCGACGAGGGGACAGCCTTCCCGATGGGGGCTATGGCTACCCTGTACCCCCCCCCCTTGTCGCCACCCCTACATCCTTCCCTCCTCTCACAGTTTTTCTTTTTGCTCATCTTTTTTTCCTCTCATTTTTTTGACATCGCCCCTCGTGTCCCCAAAATTTTTGTGAGGGCACTCTGCCCCTGCTCCCCTCTGGGTACGCCACTGGGTCCAACTACCATATCACCTTTGGGGAAGTATCAACGGTCAATTTGAATTGGGCAAGATTGACATCATACACTATTTCGCAATGACTCTTTTAAATTAAGTGGACAAATTGCATCATGTTCTATACCAGCGCAGAGATATGCGCTGAAGATGGGGTTTAAGCAAAGATTTCATTTTTACCCCCTTTATGGAAAGGAAATTGTTGTAAATATTAAGTTTTGATAAATTTTTGTACAACGTTGTCCAAGACATTGACTAGTCCGATGTACACTTGTAATGTTAACATGCCCTAAGGATACTATTTTAGGAGTAGCTATTGACGACTTTGTAAATGTTTACATTAAACACTAGACTACAGTAAAACGACCGTTTATCCTAACCCCCTCGTTTATCCCAAGCCTCGTTTATCCGGACAAGCAGTCGGATTTAAAAAATATTCAAAACAATTACGGTAGTATCCATGTTCGGTGCCTATACAAGGAAAAATTATCGTAAATGTCGGTAGAAATGCACTACTCTTTAGCACTACTTAAAAGTTAGCTCTAAGTAATGGACAGAAATGTTATAGAGAGAGTTAGTTAGTTAGATGAGGTTTACAACCAATTGGTTCAAGTCGAGCCGGCCACGGCCTTTTTTCCAGTTGTGGCTCACTGGCTTGTTTTCCCTTA
>WURT03030789.1:0-15283 GCA_009936505.3 Holothuria glaberrima | reverse complement strand
ACGAATAAAAGGAAAATTCCTCTTTTAGCCGAAGGCATAGCTTATCATTGATAATCTTCTCAGGATGAAGTGGGTCTAAGGGTATTAGCATGAATTAAAACTTTCCGTTCAACCTCCTTCCAAATAGCAGCTCTCTGATTGAAATAACGTTGATTATATCTTGACGACGTTAAGGGGAAATATATGCTTATGTATTTTATTATTTTTTTTTTGCCTCAAGGTAGGGTGATATAAAGACTTCCACCATAAGGTGGGAATTAGCGTTATATTTATGTATATATATATATATATATATAAATTAGCTACTTTTAGAACATTATTACTTTTAACCAATCGAGGAAACAAGAAAAAATGGAAAGTTTGCGAAACACGACTGTTAGTGCAAACTTCGAGGAGAAACAACCCCCATTTCAGCCTGCCATCAATTCATGCGTGATCTGCGTTCCGTATCCGCGTCCGAGTATGCGTGAAGTGAACATCCATTCATACGTGAAAATTTGTCCTTGCCCGCTCACGATGTCGTAAAAGACCGGTAGGCGGTTCACAATCTAAGGTTATCAATTGGGTCAGTGAACTGCTATATTTTTAGGGTAAAATGCCCGATCATGTTATACATGATATAAGCAGAAGCATTAAGGAATTCCACTCTTTTGGAGGAATATGAGTCGTTCTCAAATTGACATTTGCGTGGTTTTATTAAAACCAACTAGGGCAATGTAGCGTCGTATAAAGCCAGAATGTTTCTCACCGTTTCTTTAGCTTTTCACATTTAATTTGTTTTTGTTCAACCTCACCTCCTTGCGTTTCGACATCTTGCTGGTCTGTGTTAAAGTACGATCCAGTGTGAAAGTCACGCATATCACGCATCCTGGTCAGTGAAAAAATCGCTCATTGAGCAATTACTTTCTGATGCGGACACTGACACGGACACGGAACGTATGAATGGATGGCTCTTAATGTTTTTACTATGTGAGATTTTGCATTGACACCGAAACGTATGAGGACACGGATAACCTATGGATGGATGGCAGGCTTTAGCCATGCAGTTTAAAGATGCACACGGCCCTCCGAGTACTTTTTTAGAACGCCATGTTCAGTGTTATTAGATAATGCTCACACTTACACCAAAGAGGCTTGTTGTTAGCCTCCTCGCAAGAGAAGTGACCAAAACATATCGATATCCTACCAGCAGCCAAATTTTGCCAATTATCTTCGTTTTGTTTTAGAATAGATATTTGTTTTAAATGACCGCTGCAATGATTATATATCAAGAATTTTTTTTTTTCAATTTTGTCCCCCTGCCCCTTGTGATCGCCGCCCATGATCAGGCTGAAAGAAATTAATGTCGCCAAACAAACCACCATAATTTAAATTGACCAAATAAGCTTTTAGAGTGATCTTTCTTCTTTTCACAGACTTTAAAAGTGTTTTTATAAAACAACTGAAGATAAAATACAAGTACCAGTATGACGCAGTACAACCCATACCTTACATAAGAGATAGACTCTACTGTGTCGATCGAGTGTTTGTTGAAGGCGGTTTTGAAAAACTGATATCCAAAACCAAGATAGAACGACTGGGAAACTGGGGAAAAATGGCATCGTACCATGACGTCACAAACATTTCCTCATCATCAACAAGGACTATAATTGAAGGAGATCCAGGCTATGGAAAGTCTACTCTTACTTTGCAGCTTGCCTATGATTGGTGTAACAGTACTGTTACGTCACCATTAGCTGACGTAGATATCCTTATTCTCTTGCGGCTGAGACAGTTAGGTGGTGTACATTCGGTGTTCAGAGCGATTAAACAGTTCATACTGCCACGGGATTCAACGCTCAGTGAAACAGAAATTAAAAATATCCTGCAACAAAGTAAATCAACTGTATTCATTCTTGATGGCTTTGACGAATATCCAGAAGAAGAAACTGAAGACCAGCTAAATGATATCATAAGCACTATTCGGGGAGAAATGTTTCAGGAAAACATTGTGATTCTTACTTCCAGATCTTTCTTTTTACCAAAATCTTATCCCCCACAAACTCATCGAATCAGGTTGACAGGATTTGATAGTAACGCCAGAGATTCCTATATTCGTAAAGCTGTAGTCGGTGACAACACGAAAGCTGCGGAGAAAATTAAAAGAAGTCTGCAGAAGAACTCTGTTCTCCAAGGATTATGTCAGGTCCCTTTATTTTTCGTAATGTTTGCTCATATGACGCACGAAAGCGAAAAATTTCTTAAATTTAAATCAGTGACAAGTTTCTTTAAATACATGATAACTTGCTTTCATAGCCATATGAAAAACAAAATGAGAGACATAAATGTAAAAAAGATTGATTTATATGAAAATGATCATGCCAGACTAGACAAGGTTGCGTTTGAAGGTCTTAGTGGTAAAAACCAACAAATCGTGTGGAAAAAAGAGGATCTCATACAAAGACTGGGTAGTGAGTTTTACAACCAGTATAGATCAATCGGAATCTTAGTTGAAGAAGAGACCCTTGATATAACCAACACACCTGGTGACATTCAGTACCAGACAGAAGTGAGGTTCTACCATAAACTCTTTTGCGAATGGTATGCTGCTCACTATTTATGCCGTGAAGTAGTGAAACATGACACAACTCTTAACAAATTGTTGGAATATATGAATCCTTTTGATCTGCAGTACACGTACCGGTTTGCTTGTGGCCTAAATCCAGATGCTGGTAACAAAATCATTGAATACCTTAGAGGTATCAAAGATGGTGAAAAATTCGCAGTTCTTTGCCTTTTAGAACAATCTGGTAATTTTGATCAGATAAAGGAGACCGTAAAAGATCTGTGCTCCAATTATATTACAATCGACAATACGGACAGCTTGCTGCTACAAGGGTCAATCGTTCAGCTCCTCGAGATCGGGTCAAGTAATCAGGTAAGCATTTTAGTCTACCTTTAGTTGTAGACATTATGTTAGTCGCAAGTGCGTAAATAGAATTGGTAGACTCATTGAATAAATTGATCAACAATGGAATATTTGATTTTATTTTGTTAAGTTAAGCCTTTTCTGAAGGAAAGAATGTGTACTTTTGGACCGACGCTTTTTATAGCTATTTTCTTAATTCTATCACTTAAAGCAGACATGCATGCTAACATTTTACGAGAAGGACATTGCATACCATTGCCAATCAACGGTTACAGATTCGATGGGCAACTTTCAACTTTTTTATATCTTAAATGAATAAGCCAAAAAGATGGCCTTGGATTAGTCCCACTGATTTACTAATGTTTCTAATATGTGTTCATGAAAATATGCACTACAAGTGAGGATGTAGTGGCAAGCAATACGGAAGAACACTTAAATGAAGCATTCTACCTATCTTATGATGAAAGTAAAATGATTTGTGTAGTTCAATTTCGTAAAGTGTCAAGACAACTTAGTAATATATGACCATTTTGTACTTTTTGCAGATTCCAATCTCATTTGTGTGGTTGAAAGAATGTTTCAATTCAGTGGATCTTTCTGCTGGCAGCATTTTACTGAAGTCTAAACTTTCAATACCAGAGCTCTCTACTCTACAAGAACTTGTGATAGGAGAGAGAGGGAGGAAATTTACGAACGCGGAGCTTTCTGATGTCATAACATATTCGACCATGTGCTCTGGTTTAAAAACTTTAAGGTCCGTCGTTACAACAGTGAATAAAAATTCTCATTGTTCAGTTTTGGTTGACTAAACTCATTTACTTTGTCTAGAAAATGTGCATGTAAAAGTTTCAACTTCGTTCTACAGTTGAAATCCAAATTCGAAAGGAAAACACGGTGACTTGATCTATCTAAGCAGATGGCGCCGATGCAGCCATTAACAAAGGGAAAGTACCTTTCTGAGCAACATGAAAACTCTCTTTTCATTCCTCCTTCAATATAGCTGCCATTCCAAAAACTGACTGACCTTAAGAAAGTCTTTGTTTGAATTTAAGGCTCACTTTCCCTGCAATATTGATTCTTATGAATGTTTTTACACTCTCCAAAACGAATACACTGTCCTTTTTCCATGAGCGGTTATATATATATATATATATATACAGTGACTAATCATTAGCCTCGGAAATTGTTTCTGAATGACAATTAGGCTTCCAATTAAATGTGGCAGTCTGTAGTGTCTAATTCGATTTGTCTCAGAAACGAGATATGCGAATGATTTAGTATTTAATCCTTCCTCTTCTTTGTGTTATATAATTTTAGATAACTGATCAGACATACACTTTAAACTAAATTAAACTAAAACAAATCTTCTCCTTTAGTTACATCGCGTAGATTTTTCTTTTAGAACGTAACACCAATTAAGGTTAAAAGTGTATATACGTTCCATTACTTCTTTGAACATGCATATTGGTAAGGATATCATTTACTTTCAGATATTTCAGGATCTAATTAAAAGAGGAGACAAATAGTAATTCAAACTGTCGGCAGTTGTCGTTTTGTAAGAGCACTATTAAAATCAAATGAGTGACCATTGCAATATATCAAAAAAATTTCCAAAGAGCTAAGAAAAATAAAATCTTGCAGTAACCTTAACTTTTGTCCAAAATGATGCACCAGATTACATCTAAGGACCCTCAAATATCAAAATTTTTCCAAAGGACTAAGGAATGTCAAAAATGTGCAGTAGTTTACCTTTAAACTTGTTCAAAAAATAATGCACCATTGGCATCCAAGAGCCCTCAATTATTAAAAATTTTGTAAAGGGCTAAGAAATGTCAAAAATTTGTAGTAATTTACCTAAAGGTGTTCCCAATATGATGCAAGAATTGCATCTAAGGAGCCTCAAATATCAAAAAATGTGCCCCTCCCATTGGACCCCTCCCCGGGATGGCGATCCGAAACAAGGTTCGCCCACGGTCTTAATCAGCTTCCTACGAGTATGGTATAATTTGTAACCTTAAATAATTTTGAAGCGAGTAGGTATGATGATATCTCCTTCCTTTTATAACTAATGCTTTGTTTTGCATTTATTTTTCAATTTAGTTTTTTTACCTTGAAATAAATTAGGTTAAAAGCTTAACCATGCATGAAAAGCGTTAACTTTGAAAGCTTATTGTTGACCATCAATTAATTCGTTTAACAGGAGTATGGTGTTATGAAAGAGTTTGATACTAAGAATGAAGACATTGATCATGGAGGTTAACAAATAATTTAACAGATATTTCGAGATACACGTACCCTAATTTAAACTGAATATTATTCTAAGTATTTGATTTACGAATATCAAACATAGATCCTATTTGAGTCTTTCTTTACTTGTCGCACATGAACTTTGATTTCAAATAAATGATGTAACGCATCCAACTGATTAAGAAACTAATGGTTTTATTGGTTTGATGTATTTATTACTATTTTAGATTCTGTCACTTGCTGATGCCTAAGTCCATCCAGAAAAAACAGTGTTCTTCTCTAGAATCAAGAAACATTCAAGGTATCTCTATGATGTTTTAATCATTCGTTGAAATCATTTCAAATAAGCATATTCTTTGCAAGTGGTCTGGCCAATGACTGTCTGTTTGCTTCTTTCGTTGGCAGTTGTATGGTACACTGATGAGCAAGATTACCTTCTAAGTCATCAGTCTGGAAAATGGAAGGTATGTTAAAATTTTCCCTTATAGCGAAGCAGGGTTTACAGAATGATCGTCAATTATCCTTTGCAAGCAGTTGAGATAACGATTGTTGGGTGTGAGTACTGTAGTGTGTTTTTGTGTGTTTGGCTGAAACCTTTAGAAATAGATTTATATATTGCTAATGTGTGACAGAAGTATTTAATTTATCTAAACGAGAAAGATGCATCATTAAATAAAGATATCTTTCTTTATAACCCATAGGCTTACGATACTCGTTCTTCAAAGAGTTTCTTCGACAGTAATATTTCAGGTAAGTAACGGTTGTTGTTGTAAATGAATTTTGTAAGTATTTCTTGCTTTAATAAATGATTCCCGAAATAATGTGGCATCACTTGGCTTGTAAATGTCATTTACACAAAGTCGTAGGAAACGAAGGTTGCAATTTAGAAGGTCTGTAAAGTGCAATTTCTGCCAGTCTGGCAGGCATTGTGATGAAACTTCTCCCCAGCTGATAAAGGCTCTCCCCCATGTACGCTATGAGGACTTGTCTGTACTGGTTATCCCCTCAAAATGGAAAACTCATGTCCGCCCTTAATAAATTGGTGATTTCAGGTACATTTAACTTCAGAATGGAAACATACATTGTTTTTTTTGTTACAGATTCTACTAGACATATTTCCGTATCTAAATGGGTGGAGAAGAGGGGGCATTAGTTCGTGATATTAAGAAAACTCTGAGTTACAGTATCTAAAGTAAAATTTACATTCATAGCTGTTCTATACGGGTAAACGTCGTTTCGGACCGCCGTCCTGAGGAAGGGATCTAAGAAGAGGGATGTCCCCTCTATTTTAGTAATTTTTAGAATATTTGAAAGCCCTTAGATGCAATTTGGTTCAACATGTTGTGCATATTTTACAGAAAATTCTGCTATTTTTATTTTTTCAGAGGAAACAAATGAGGGGTTTTCGTTCTTGGATTGAGGGAGGGGGGTATACTTTCGCCCCACCACATTTTGACGGAGGCTATGACCCTGCTTAAATAAGTTCGTCTCTATCCTATTTCAAAGCAGCTTTGACAGTTCTTCTAGTTGTTAGTATGGCTATAGAAGCTTTCGGTGATCTAAGGCGGTACAGTTTATTTGGTGACTTGTTTGCTATAAGCTGACTTCTGGTGGAGAATGTGGTAACTTCAGTTGCTAATATCTTGAGAACCGTACATGGGAATTGAATGAAAATTTTCCCAGAATGCTTAGAATCAGTTTCTCTGTATAATTTTAAAAATAAATGTGGGTGTGGACTAAACTTTTATATGTATAAATCATGTAAAACATGAATGAGTTTATTAAACGTGACATTTTTTTAATAAAAAACAAGAAAATACTAGACATGTTTCCCTATCTAAATGGGTGGAGGGGGAGTTAGTTCGTGATATTTAGAAAACTCTGAATTGCAGTATCCAAAATAAAATTAACATTTATAGCTGTTCGAGATGGCAGGAGGGGTGAACCTTGTTTTGGATCGCATCTTGGAGAGGGAAGTCCCCTCCCTTTCGGAATCTTTGGAATATTTAAAAGTCCTTAAATGCGATTTGGTGTAACACGTTGTGCATATTTTACAGAAAAGTACTGTCATTAGTTCACTAGTTCATCTCTACTGTATTTCAAAGAAACTTCGACAATTCTTCTAGTTGTTAATATGGCTAGAAGCTTTCCGTGACCTTAGACGGTACAGTTAAGTACGTGACTCATTGTCCCATAACTTAGCGTAGTTTTATATTGTACCGAGTGTAGGCAACCGACGATATACGTCGGCAAAAAGTTTCAGGCCCATACAGAGAGGACCGTGGGAAGGTACAAGGACATAAACCATGTTTTGCTAGTAATTTTCAACCTAGATCGGGAAGTTTTGACGAATTTCTCTTCTTTTACACTTTTTCTCCTTATTACCTTCATCCCCACAGGACGGTTTACTTTCTATTACCACGCGGGAAGGGTCCTGTTTTTGTGTATGCCCCTTACTCAATACACCTGTTTCACACAGGTAATAAATGACCATGTGGCTGTGAAACCCCTTGTTCCTTCCTTTACCAGAATCTTCGAATTTCGAGGGTGCTTTTGCCACACATATTAGAATAATTCCGAATCCCGATGCCATTACTTTTAAAGCGTTATTTTTAAGTTAATACCACGGAATCGGGATCATACGGGGAGTAGCTCTCAGTAACTTCCAGTCTGTCGTTTCTTTAGGAAATTTTTAATAAAGGTGTTTTAAACGGCAGATAATTCCCTTTAAACCCACAAATGCCGGAGCTAAAAGATTGAACTGCCTAATCTAAAAAAAAAAAAAACTTTGAAATACCTAGTCCATACAGGAGTAACCATGTTGGTTGGGGTCTGTAACTATGTTTCAGAATTCTTCTATGAAAAAAAAAACATGTTCTTCTACGTGGGATAGGTATAAAACTATTTTGCCGAACACTTCTTAGACTTGGACAAAAACGATCGGATATCTAAGACGGGGGGGGGGGGGGGGTGGGTACTGAGATGTACTCAGCAGTGTTGTAGTCGAGACCAACACATTCGAGACCGAGATCGAGACCGGACATCTAGAGACCGAGAACGAGACCGAGACCTGGTGTAGAAAATCGAGATCGAGACCGAGGCCAACGAAGTTCGAGACCAAGACCGAGATCGAGACCTAAACAAGTGTCCAAATTAACAAATGAATGCAGTTTTTTCGAACAACCTTTTACTGCTTACTCATTTATTCTGCACACATTAACAGTTTATAAAGTACAATATACTTAGTGTTGACTCAGATATACTGATATCGGTCACAGCTGAGAAAAAAATAAAATGGAACAGAAACTATTGGGCAACATTTACAGAATTTCCCTTGGGCAGAGTGTAATTTGTCCCAAAACCTTTAAAAGAGCATTCACAATGGAAAAATAAAAAGGTCACCCTCATAAATCCTAACCACAAGAAGTAAGGCTCTTTAAGTGTCCAGCAAATTACATTTCTTTTGGAATGTTCAAATTGTTAGAAAGTTTTCTGTCAGATTTTAAAGTAACTGTTTTATTGTACATGACTACCTATTCAGCTCAGCTATACTACAAAATACATAATGTTCACTGTGTGCAGGAAGACCATACAGTACTGGATGCAAATAAACAACAGCATATCTTTAATACTTAGCTGAGGCCTACGGGGCAAGTGATCCATATGACATGCACAAAATTGCAGAGATTTATGGACAGACGTTGGTCATGTATTTTACCCCCAATAAAAACGACATGGAATTATTTTCTTCATTAACAATATCTTGTGCACAAAAATACCGGTCTCGATCCGAGACCGGTAGAAAGATTGAGACCATGACACTTCGAGCCCGTGGCCGAGACCGAGACCACGACCGAGACCGAGACCGAGACCGAGACCAAGACCGAGACCGAGACCAAGACCACAGAAGTTCCAGACTGAGACTGAGACCAGCAAATACTGGACTCGAAACCGGTCTCGAGACCTCCAACACTGGAACTCAACTCGGAAAGGGCCCTTTCCTCCTACTAGCTAGAGAATTGCACCGCCTCCTCCAGATAAATGAATAAGGGTCCTGGGATGGGTTACGAAGAAAATTATTGTAAACCTACCTTATTCTAAGAATTTGTTGTTTAGAATTACCAAGTTTCAGCCCACAAATGAAGCAAACATTGCAAGGACATTGTGGGAATTTGCATTTATTTTTATTATTTTTTTCCTTATGCAGCAAAGAAGAATCTTCTGAAATCACTTATGAAGAGGAAGTATAAAGAATTAACTAACGCCGTTCAGGTAATTCCCAGTGACAGCGAAATTTTGCTTCCTTTAAACAAACTTTTTGTTAATTGCGGATTGCAATGCATGGCTATTAAGGACAACGACAGCAGTAATCAGCAGTGGGAACCAATGGATTCATACCAGGCTATTTTTACCAACAATCGTAACAAGTGTAAGAGGTATGTATTGGAAGGCAAACCTGGTTTTGGAAAGTCTCTTCTTGCCCTTCAAATGGCCTATGATTGGTGCGAAGGTATAACTCAGTCTCCCTTATCAGGTTTTGATATGCTGCTGTTAGTTCAGTTCACCCCTGGAAATATTTCAAAATCGATTTACACAGATATTAAACGTTGTGTCCTTCCAATAGACTCGCCATTGAGTGATATTGACATCAGAAGCGTGTTACGTGACTGTACATCAGGAGTGATCATATTGGATGGATTTGATTTGTATGCATATGAACTGACTGATGAAAAATGTGAAGTCCGTCAGATAATCCGAGGAAAATTATTTAAGGACATCGAAGTAATTACTACAGGAACATTTGTGCCTAAGGAATGCATGCCAGGAACAAACAGATTTCGATTAACTGGATTCGATGATAAGGCACGAGATGAGTACATTTGGAAGGTTATAGCAAGTAGTGATAGAGTTACCGCTGATAAACTGAAACAGCAGCTTAGTGAACGGTCTGCTCTTGAGGAGCTAGTACACATTCCTTGGTTTTTCACTACGTATTCGCACGTGATGAACAAAAATGTTACATACACAAGTACAGTAAAAACAGTCAAATATTCAATTCCATGGTTTACCGAATGTATGTGTTCTCACATAAGAAACAAAACGAATCACTATAAGGAAAGAGCAATTAAGGGTCTTGAAGAAAATCTTACACCATTTTACAAATTTGCTTTCGAATGTCTTTGTAGATCAGAACAAACAATAATGATAGACAATGATGAACTTAACAACAGGGTCGAAAAGGAATGCTACAATAGGTTAGTACGATTGGGCATCCTATGTGAAGAAAGGACTGTTGAGGATGATGACAAACGTAAACTTCATCTAAATCAATATAAAACAAGAATAACATTTAATCAAAAGTTATTTTTGGAATGGTTTGCGGCATACTTTCTTTCAGAGCACGCAGATGGACATCAGTCAGAGAAAATAAAGAACTCGTTGAATGGGCTTACTTTAAGTACTGCCCTGCGTTTATGCTGCTTTGCCTGTGAGCTGAACATTAATAATGCTAATAGTCTAATAAACCTGGTGAAAGAAACACAACATTGCCAAGCGATTACAGGTATACTTTTATTTGAATACAATATTCACACTGACAGTATTGCGGATTTCGTGAAAGATCTATGCTCTCGCCAATTCTTATTCGAAGATGGTCAGGAAGAAATTCATCAAGCATCGTTGATTCATCTACTTAAAATTGCCTGTAAAGAAAAGGTAAGGCTGAGTAAACTTTATTACATGAATTCGCAATTTTATTACACTTCCCGGTTCAATACTATTACTTTGTGAGATTTTCTAAATGACGATTAAGGGCAATTTCTTAGTTGCAATATACAAAGTATACCAATTTCCATGTAGTATGCGTAATAGATAACATAGAAATCACTACCGGGTGAGAATGAAAGTGTTATTTTAAAACTGCTGCGGTGTAAATTGGAATTCCTCAGTATCCGTAATTCTTCTATTATATTACATGGCTTTTGGCATTTGACATATGCAGCACACCATGCTGAATGGTTCCGCTAAAAACCTGTTTAGTTCTAACGTCACCTTTCGTTTGTTCCATAAAGGTATATCATGTTATGAGCCACATCACCTTAGACTATTTTTATAGCCACTCGAAGGTTCTTTTGCCCTCTGTAGTGCCTTCTCCTTTACTACTAGCATCCTCTAGTTAATAGTTTCATTAGAGTGCAAGTTGTACGGAACACTCCAGTTGTAAGTTTATGTGCAACTGCTGACACTAAATGCATTTTTTTCTGAGACTGAGCACTTTGAGTAAAATCAACTGTCCCTACATCTAATTTTACACAGTAAGGCCTACTGCATGACAACAATAGGGTTATATCTGTCCAGCCTGAACATTTGTTGAAGTAAGGGTGTAGACCGGGAGCCCAGAGGGGTTAGCTTACCTGGAAAGGTTACCAATTTTCATGTTTATTACTGTGTCTGACATGGGTTCAGAGTCAAGGAACTGGCCGTCTGCCGGGTTCCTGGTGTTGGGTGGGGAAATGGGGTAACTGACCTAAGGGCCCCCAGGTAGGCTAGATGGCCTAAAAAGGTTACCCTCTGAAGTCACCTCATAATTAAAGGCCATATCCCCGGCATCTTAGAATGAGACGTGCGAGACATTTTAAATGTTGGGAGGTGTCTGCCTGACGCCAGTGATGACCCCCATGGGAGTAAGCTAGATGACCTCGGAAGGTTAGCCAACGAAACTTACGGTAAAATACGCAGAGTACCTTGGTGAATAAGGAATGACCATCGCCAGACATTTTAAATGTTGGGAGGGGTCTGCCAGACGCCCCTGCATATTCCTCCTTCTAGAGCCTCTAAATGACCTGGGATGATTACCAAAGAAACTCACTGCAAAGTTTGCAGCGTGCTTGTTCGAATAAGAATGAGACCTTGACGGACATTTTAATATTGAAACTTCTTGCCAGACTTCCCCGAGTGTGCCCCCGAGTGAGAAGGTAAGATGAGCTTGGAAGTTTACTCAATAAATCTCACGGCAATATCTACAGTACTGCAACACTGTGTGAATACCAATGACATTAAATGTTGGAAACCTATGCCTCCTGGTGCCCCTAAACTCCCCTTCCCCCGTTTTTGTGAATTGATATAGATGACTTGGGTAAAATTACCTAAGTAGCACAAAATATTCAGCGAAAACCAGGTAATACAAGTAATCAAGAGAGACACTGAACGTGGAAGCCTTTAATTCTTTTTCAAACACGCTCTGCAAAGACGCTCTTTCTCACCTCACAAACCCCTCACATATATTTTTTGTACATCCACTTAAGATGAATAATCTTCAGTGCCAACGATTAATTTGGAGAAGTTTTATCATAAAGGGTAGACAAAGTAACAATACTTACTGTGTTAAACGTTTGGCTATCAAAGAAAAGAGGAATAAGACTTTCGTTAAATACCTTTGGGTAGTATCAACCTTATTAAGGACCGTGAATAATCAAAGTGAAGTTAAATGACAAGTGCTACTGATCCCATCTTTATTTCGGGTAACTTAAGCACTTGGAAGGTGAACATTACAGCCACACTCCACAATCTAGATGTGTGCCTGGATATTAACAGCAGACGGACGTTCCCAATATTTGTACCGTCAAGGAGAGAGCCTGGTTGAAACACGAGAATTAGGCAATATCATTTCTTTTCCGTGTTTTTGTTTAACTGGTGTGTGTGGGTGTGTAACTATAAGGTTTTTAAAAGTAACAGCAAAAAGACAATAAATAAACGTTGCCGCAGAATCACTGGGAATTTGTGTTAAGTGGAAAATATAAAGTTGCTTCACATGCACGAGGTTTTCGGAAGATCCGCTCGTAAATTTCGTTAACTCTTTGTTCATTGTTACCTCATATCAAAAACAGACAAATGGTCACATTGTGATACTTCTGGTACGTTTATTCTTGCACATTCAATGCGATTTTAAGATAATGGATGAACATTACAATGCCTACTAATTGGTACAAATGCTAGACCTTAAGGGACTTTGCCAGGTTCATCACCTAGTTTTCCCCAGATGCGGGGCCCCTAAGACAACAAGCAATGGGTGAAGCTTGTTGGACCCTTGTCGTCTGCTGCACTGGAGTGGGTTATGACTATCAAAAAGGTCATTCAAATAAAACAAAAAGTTTCCCCACACCTGGTGTAAGTCTTTGGAGAGGGTTAACAGTATTTTAAGCTGCGGCAGATATGAGTTAGGGATTCCCACTGTTAGAAAGGGACAAAAATGTCCCTGATGTGCTTCTCCTCCTGTAACGCGTAATGAAGATGGCCTACACAACCACCCCACCTAAGCAAACCGTTAAATAGCTTTGTGAAACTGTGTTCTCTCAGTAGCCATCGCGATTTTGATAAAACATCAGGCCTGCCAACAAAAAATACTTTAGGACCACATGAGTACGGCAAGAATAGGACGACTTAGTTTTCCAAGCTTTGAAGATAACAAAGCCACAGTTGACAAATTACGTAATTGTTAAAACATCGAATTATATCCCCATGCTTCTTTTCAAGCCCAAATAGAGCCATGGGCATTTGGAACGATTTGGCTTGACCTTCGAACCAGACCCATAACCAAGGGGGAGGGGAAGGCAGGGTCGCCTCCACTTATTTTTCTAAAATATTCAAAATTACCATTGCCTTATTATATATCAGTATACCTTGTCCCCACCGAAACTGTTTCACACATGAAAGCTCCCATTACAGTGCCTTGTCTTGCCACGGGTCTGCTTCGAGCCCTTCTTTCATACGGGCCTGTCTAATCTGCTAGACTGCTTATGATGGAAAATGGGACATTATTCAACAACCAATAAAGTCTGGCAAAATTTCAATCACTAAATATGTACTCTCCGCCCTCACTTTGACTCACGGTGTGGTTAAAAAAGGAACATGGATCACACTGAGAGTGGTAAAATATGTAAAATTATGTCTAAATACTGCATTTACCACTTCAAGCGAGTTCACCAGGGTCAGGGGAACACGTTGGCTGTTCCGCCATGTGCCCCCAACAGAAAGTTTCGGTATCAAAATTCATGCACAGACACACCAATTATACGTTGATATGAACAAGAAAACCTACGACCACTTCATAAGACAATCATGAGGCATTAAATGTTCTGAAAACTTTCTGCCCATCTATTTGTTGAAGAACAGCCTTATTGGAAAATATGATTTACAGCTATCTTTTTAACATTCATTTTTAACAGCTTTATTACCATTCCCACATTGGTCTGTTCATTTATATCTTGTAGTCAGATTTTATGTTCGAAAACTGTAAAAATTACTATTTTCGTTGTCCTTTCCAACGCGTATCTAATAAATATGATGCTATTGTCCGTTTAGTTTAAATTTCGATGCCTTAATATTCGCAAGCTGAACTTTGCTCTCCTAAAACATCACAGAGGAGGAGGCGAAGCACAAAAGGTAAGAATCATAGAGTGGTGATACAAAAAGAGTACTTGAACGAATTTTTATAGGTATGCTTGGTACAGAATTTTCTGTTCGCTTTAAGCACTCACTACAGCTCGTTCTAGCTGGCACTAGCACCCAAAAACGTAAGAAACTGTGCTGAACTTATTTTTCAAAAATTTTTTGTCATCATCACAGCCGTAGATGCACCTTCGATCTTCTCATATGAAGGTGTCCCCTCAGGAACATACCTGGACGGTAGTTGTTTCAACATTTTTTCCTCTTTTGCAACGTGAATGGATTTGTTTTTAAAGCTAAATGCAAACGTTTACATAATATTTGACGTCCCCACCTACAACCACCCCTAATCATTAGAATGTTATAGTGCGAGTAAGGCTAACTAAATGGTCAAACTGTGATTTGTGTGTGTCTGTGTGTGTGATCTGCTTGTAGTGCTCATCCAATGCCATTTGGAAATTGTTAAATGCTTTACTCTAAAAGTCACAACTTTGTTAGTACTTCAGAGCCTACGGGACTTTTCTCCTGACCTCCCTGGAGCTTTGTTCCTGGGTGCCACCAGTAGCCCTACAGTGGGCCGTTGGATCCCAGCACCTACAGGGGACGGCATATGGGAACCTTTGAGGCGATTCTGATCATTAAACGAAACCCAGGAACTCCCGCCTACATACACAGACATTGCTC
>WURT03030778.1:0-15283 GCA_009936505.3 Holothuria glaberrima | reverse complement strand
GGGGAAGACTCGCCTTCAATTAGCTGATGTATTTTGTTAGGAATTAAAAGTGTGTCAGTGCAAAGTCTCCAGGCAAATTTTGTTACGGGGACGATTTTCAATGCAAAATTTCGGCGAGCCTCTCGCTAATTTATCAAGGTACACTCTCCATACCTTACAACCAAACATTATTGGGGCAATAAAACATTATTGTAACCAAAACGTTTTTCCGAAAAATGTGCAATCCGACTTCTTCAGGGACCCCACATCAGTAGAGAATCTTAGAGCATTATAATGCCATGAGTAGCATATACGGTAACATTCGTAGTATGCATTTGTCGTTACACATTTTTACAACAAGCAGTGTTTCCATACCACAGCCATAATACCACTAAAGAATGATTATTTCTATGCATGTAAATAATTGCATGATTTGCTACGAAACCTGCATTTTCTACCTAAGCCACCTTACCTAACTAAACAAGAATTTGTCAAGGAAACAAAATGTTACCCCTACAATTAGTCACCACAGTTTTCCCTTACAGTCAACCAAAAAGTACGGCATAAGAATTCACTTAATCGTGAAAAGCTTTTAAATATATGGTCAGTTCAGGAATTTGTCAAAGATAGCACCATTTTGCATCTAAGCCATCTTAAATATACCAAAATTTCTCAAAAATATGCAATTTTTACCGACCTTCTGGCCAGATGAATCTAAGGTAGACTTAAAGCACCATCTTCTGTAGTGCCCCAAAATCGCTAACCTCTGGTGGTGCCACTGGACCTTCTAATAGGGGGCCCTTTGGGTCCAGAAGCTGGGGTCCCCAAGCTCATCGTTAGACCTCTGGTTATTTACATGGTTTCACTAATTAATAACTAAATAATAACTACCTCCTCTGCCATCTAAAACACATATTCGATTTCGCGGAAACCTATTGTTAGAAATAACAATCAGTGGGGATTTCGTTATCAATTTTATCAAAAGGCCCTCAAAAAATGTAAGAGATATTTCGTCTCCTATATTTAGTAGATAGTCTAAGCTGTAATTAAATTGCATTGCCTGCTTAGCCAAAGTGATTATCTTATAAGGTGGGGAAATGGGTCACGTTCAAATTATCAACCTAACTTGGGAAGTCAATTTAGAAATTTTAGTCAATTTTCTACAAAATTGGGATGAAATTTGAATCAAAATTTAGGCAAATTTACATAAACGTTAGACAAAAATATACCAAAAATTCAACTTTTGGGGCCATTTCCTGCAATCTGAGAGGCACTGTTTTTTAAAAAATTCCTCCATACGCTACGCGCCAACCCATTGTGGCGCGTAGCGTACCTACACTCCATTTTTTTAACATGCACAAGTCAGCCCCCCAATCGAAAATACCTTCCGACGGTACTGTGGAAGGAGGCATCCAAGATGAAATGGCCTGGAGTAGCTTAGTAAAAGGTAGCTTGCATCACCACCTACTCCCCAAAGACGTAAATACCAGCTCATTGCTCGAAATTGCAAATATTTGACAGGCAAACCATGAAAACATGATTTATTGGAAATAAATTTTACTCCTAACTTGCACGAAGAGTAGCACCAGATTGTACCCGAGGACCTCCATATTTTGTGAAATTTTCCAAAGGGGAAGGGGTTCCCTTAGACCCCCCCCAGGACGGCTATTAGTCATTTCTCGTCTGCCCATCCCCCCCCCCTTTGGCGAAATCCTGGATCCGCCACTGGTTTAGCCTGTTTGCCTCTCATATGATCCAAGAATGGCTGGTTACTGCACAATACATAATAGTCCACAGAGAAGCTACGCTTAAAAAGTTTTTGCTTATGTGTCATTATCATTAGATGATTTTCGAACATCCAATAATAGTTTAGAATGTCGCACGATATCTCGGAGAGGTGTATTGTCTTTTTATCCAACGTTTGGCTTGTGGTTTCAAACCATGGGATATGGTTCAATTGTCTTGTTTTTTCGAAATTTTATCGATCTTTAAACTGTTTTCGGTATTTAATACTTTTACTCCAGGTTAGCCTATAATTTGAGGAAAATGCCACCAGGAGAAGGAAAAATTCTCATGTGGTTTTTCTTGCCAGTTTTCCACAAGGAACAAGAATATATGATGTTAAAAGGCTGTAACCTGAGAACTTCGTCGTAAGGGCGCTTTTCTTTCAAAATGACCGCCGAAATTTACGATATAATAAGGAAAATAATCCTTAAAAATATTTTCAACTCATTTAAACTTAAAGTCCATCCATATTCTGTAATAAATTTTCAGAAAGCATTTTTCCTGACATTTTTTACAAGATCCAGGTCATCCAAGATGGCGGAAAAAGCAAAAAGGCCGCCATATATTATACAAATAATAGGAAAAATAATCCTTAAAAATACTTTTGACACAGATAAAACTAATCTGTGCCCATATTCTATTCAGTAAATATTCTAGAAGTAATTCTGGACATTTCTTGCAGGATTCGGGTGGACCAGGATGGCGGAAAAAAGCAAAATGGCCGCTGAGATTAAAATTTGAATATCTTTCAAAAATACGGAAAAGAATCCCCAAAAATGTTTTTTGTCACAATGTCATGTTTACATTTGTCCATATTTTTAGCCAAATATATCAAACGTATTTTTTTGAAACATTTCTGTTAGAATTCAGGTTAACCATAACGGAAGAAGGAAAATGGCCGCCAGTCAGATAATTACAATGTTTTATATTTATAAGGAAAATAGTCCGTAAACATATTTTTAACACTCTTAAAACTAAAATCTGTCCATAATCTGTTATAAATATACAAAAAGTATTTTTCTGGAACGTTTCACAAGGCAACCATGATGGCGGAAATAACAAAATGCCGCCTCTATAATGATTATATAATTAAAGTATATGGGAAAATATTTATGAAAAATATGTTTGACACACTTGCTCTTTATCTATGGCCATGCTTTATGTCAAATAATTAAAAATTCATTTTAAGAACATGTTTTTTGGAGTTCAGGTCAACCAAGATGCGTAAATAGCAAAACAGCCGCCAATTGAACGGTATAGATGCAATATAGCATAATAATAAGGGAAATAATCTTAAGAAATATTTTCAACACATTTAAACCTAAAGTCAGTCCATATTCTGTAATAAATATTCAGAAAGTATCTTTTCTGTACATTTTTTGCATGAACCAGGTCAACAAAGATTGACGCCAAATATTCTTTCTCATTATTCAATACATTACGATAACTATAAGGGCGGCCATTTTGCTATTTCCGCCATCTTGGTTGAAATAGACCCTGCAAAAAATGTCCCAAAAATTTTTCTGAATATTTATGACAGATTATAGACAAACGTTAGGTTTAAATGTGTTAAAAATATGTTTACGGATTATTTTCCCTAACCATATAAAAAATATTGTAATTGTAATTATATCACTGGTGGCCATTTTGCTCCTTCCGCTATCTTGGTTGACCTGAATTCCTTTAAAAAAAATTCTAAAAAATACATTTCATATATTTGGCTTCTACTCTTCTAATTTCGCTAGGCTAGTATCCGCCACTTCCCGTACTGTCCTCTCCAGTGACTCATTCTTGCTATTAGTTCACATAATTGGTACTATTCTATCCAGGAACTCACTCCCGCTGAACGATTCCTAGAGAGAGCTAAAACTGTAACGATGCCCCATTTAAGTAGCTTTAACATTGTTCGAAAGGGATAAAAAATCATGGATCTGAAAAATTCCTTTACCCAATGTGTCACGCTCGACTATATAAAAGCATAGTTTGTTACACTTCATTTTCGATTCTTGGGACGGTGTGTAGAAGTTTCTTAAATGTTCTTGTGCCAAGATTTTAACTCTTATTTGCCACCCTTATATGTGCGGATTACACATTCTCTTATGCCAGGGAGTCAACTCTTATTGGAGACTCTACATGTGCGCATTACAGCTTTCATATCACTTTTTTGTGCTACGTTATGATTCCTTGCCGGCGACGAAAGGAATCAATGCAACCACTTGAGTATATGTGTATGTATGTATGTATATTTGTGATGTTTGGCTTGTAAGATCAATATCGTAAGATATCAATGATGGATACTGCTAGTATTTGGTTTATAGAACAACTATGTTAAGAAAAAGAACTTTTTGTTTTTGACGAAGGTCAAAGATCATGTGCGGTTACTAGAGGTCATAGCCCCAAAACACTGAGAACACGATATTCCCACATAAAAACCATGGATAATTTTTATACTTGACCAGTCAATGTGCTATAGTCAGAAGATGAACCTTTTGGTTTTGATTGAGGCCAAAGGTAGTCTGAGGTCACCGGAGGTGTACTGAACTCTTACAAACTGCTTGTAAACACGATAACTCAAGATGGCAATGATGGAATTTTTTCATATTAAGAGGAAAAACCCCTTTTATTTTGGTAAAGGTCAGATGTCATTTAAGGTCAAAAGTCGATCAAAAAAGACTACATTTCAAGACAGGGATGATGGATACTTTCAACACTTGCTCTTTTGTTCACTTTAAGAGAGAGACAAAGAAAGACTCAATCGGTTTTGTTGGATGCCGAAGGTCATCTTATGTCATCAGACGTGAAACTATGATAATCTCGTAAACTAAATAGACAGTGGGCGGTACCTCCAAATGGTGTCCGATCTTTCGTGACCAACGAGAAGTTAGAGCCTGATGTTTGTACCGTTCCAAAGATATAAGTGTAGAGAACATTTTTTTTTCGCAAGCATAACTATTGCAGTAACAACTCTCATTTTAAATAGCTAATTATTAACAGGTGCAAAGGACGCTGTGACTATAGAATGAATGTAAATATCATGAGTGTAACAATTTTTTTGATGGCGCAGTGTATTGGTTTCTCAAACCGACGTTCCGGGTTTAAATCCTTTGTTTGTTAGTCAGTTATTGTTGGGGTTCAAAGGTCATGTGAGGTCAGCAGAAGTCAAGTTCTTAAAAATTGTAAATGGCATAGTCAAGAAACATGAATTTGAGGAATGCACATTTTCGGCAAAAGAGTCACCTCGTCTTAGAGCTTCCTGTTGATAGGACAAAATACTGATATAATGATAATGTTAAATGAAGAGATACACATTTTACAATGCAGTTAGCTTTAAACATTAGGGATTGCAACTTTATAGAAGTTAACAAAGAAAACATTGACTTACTACAAATTAAAAGTTCAGCCAAAAAATCTGCAACAAACATTAGGTCCTTATAGCTGATATTATCACCAATGGTCCTACCGAAAAGGGTGCCGAAAGAAAGATGTCGAAAATATTGATCAATTTAGGACTGCGTAGGCGATTGCCTCAATTCACACGGGTTTCCTGAAGCATCACGCCACTTTCCAGCAGAGAATCGTAATTTTGTACCCTCGGAGTACAGTTGTGTTACCTGACGGCTCCATATGCGTTTTTCCTGCAGGTCAACTCATGTTAAATCATCAATAATGAAGTAATCCTAATCAAGAAGCGTTGCTCGTTGTCACCTTCGCTGTTGCCATGCAAACTGTGCTCATCGATTGCGTAATCAAAGGCATCCTGGCTACGTTTTTTTGTAGGGCGATTCCATGCAAACGTCAAGCAAGGGGTGAAAATTTTATGTTTGTCCAACTGTAAAAAACTTAATATCATTTTGAACATATATGTCTCAGGCTTCACACACAGGTATTTTGGAAGAGAAAATCATGAAAGAACATTGAAAAAAATTATATTTGTTTATAATCAGTATTTAAAAAAGTAATTTTGAAAAAAAGTCCCTAAATTTTTCTCTTGTTGCATATATTATACTTTATTACTTTAATGGTTGGTATTATCATGTATACCTATGAAATACTGTTAAATGTTAAATTTACTATACAGTTGAAAAGTGAAGAAATGGCGTGTTTCCTGAGAAAAAGTTAAAGTCATGTGATTATTGTGATTATGTCAGTCTGTTACCGAAAAAATCTAAAAAGTTTTCTGTATTCCTTGCAAGATATCACAGGAACTTTGTGTCTTGTATTCTCTGTATTTGTTAGGAGTTGTAACCTTCTGTCATTGAAAGATCAGAATTCTCTTCTTTATTCCCAAAGAATTCTGGAGTGAAATGGTAACAGACTGACGGTAACAGACTGACAGACTAAATGATACAGATAATTGGAGAACTGTGCAAATAAATTTATTCAGTAAGAATTACTCATCTCTGTTATTAAGTTCAGTCATGAAAGAACACAATTACACTAATTTATTGAATTTTTATGGAAATGACATGGTATTTGTTAGCATCTTCTTGGGAAATACAGGGTATGTAGAGATAAGTATTGCTCGAAGTGTATGTGTACAAGAGTGTAAAGCCAGTTTAGGCATGATGTTTCCCACTGTATCATGTGCTGATGTGACTAAAATGTTTATCTGCTAAGCTCTTATATATTCCAGAGTCTTGAATTGGTCCCCATCCATTTCGTTTTGTTTCTTTTCTCTTTCCCTCCCTTGAGTCAGAAGAGTGCAGTGTTTACGCAATATATATGCTTACTGATCTACCTTCATACTGCACAGTACAGTACATGTATTTTAGAGTATCTATGGTAGGCTACAGTATATAACAAGAAGGGGTAAAAACAAAAACAAAAAATTCCCTAAACTTAAGTATATTAAGTGACAGTTGTATGGTTTCTAGCATAATTTATTCTTGTCAACTGCTCAGTGGGAACATCTTTTAACATAAAAAACATGACTTCTGGAAAGGATTAAGGCAAAAATTTGCAAAATTGTTAAAATTGTTTTTTTTTACCCCAACAAATATCCATAGTCGAGGTAAAAATATTATTGGACGAAAAAAAAAAAACAAAATCACTTTAACAGAATGTAAAAAATATTAACAAAATCTTTCAATTCAGTTGCGCCTTCAGAAGTCAGTACTAAGGAAGCATAAAAATACAGTATCATTACAGTAGTAGTGGCTTATGGCATACTGTAGGCTAAACCATGTTGGTACATATGTAATTACAACATGATCTGTTCTTTTTTACCCTATTTCCATACCTAGGTTTAGGGTAAAAGAAAAACATGGTTCATAGAGGAAGGGGAAATAATTGGACTACTGAATTAGATAGATAGGCATTTATGGGTGGACATCAAACAAAAATTTTCTATCATGTTCGTATTTTATGTAGTAAAAAGTTTTGGAAAAGAGGTGTATTGCTTCAATACAGGTACTGTCAATATTGACCTTGTTTTTTTATTTTGGATGCTCTGGTATTCAGTTGGAAAGTCTTCCAACTGGTTATTATCCAATTCATTCAATTTCTATGCACTTGTTTTTGAATTTCATAAATGAGTGTAATGTTTATCAATTGTTTTGCATGACTATGACAATTCTGCACCGAGAAGATAAATGTACAGTGGTATACCAATTTCAAGAATGTTTAATAGTTACTTAGATGGCTCTGATTGAATTTTGTCATTGTTGACATGGTTTTTGTATTTGCTATCAATTTTGAATAAACAGTTTGTTCCTTACTTGCATATTTTAATGACTTTTTTCCATAAATTCAGAACATGTCAGCTTGGTACCCACGATGTCAGTCTGTTACCAAGCACATAAGGCATGACAGTGCAGTAACCATGCATGACAGTCTCAAATTCATCTTCGTTTTTTGTTGTACATTCCCTTGCATAAAGTACAGGTGATAACAGTTATCCAATGGACATCCACTTTCAGCGCGTTTTAAGGTTGAACATAGCAATGCCAATGATAGGGTTGCATAAATGTCAGTCTGTTACCGCACTGTTAGGTGATTATTTCTCATGTATATATAACAACAGACCTGTCCATACTGGGTCATTGTGAGGGTCCACTGTTTACATCAATTAATATAAATGATCACCATTGCCTTCAGTTCAGTTCATTAGATATAGCTCAAAAACTTTCAAAAATGTCTTACAAATGTCAGTCTGTTACCCATGGAATCGCCCTGTAGTTAATGTCCGTTTAGAGAGAAGCCTGATTTTTAAGGTTGATTTTTACTCCCTTTCGGACGTCCCATCTTCAAAATAAGTCTATGAAAATGATCACAAGGTCAAAAAGAGTCGATGGGATGAAAATGAGACTGAGGAGAAACTTACATCAGCAGTAAAAGCAGGTTTTTTAAGGCACCGTTCTTCGGTAGTGTGCTACTCAGCAGCCATGATGTTGCCAGATCTACCCATTTTGTTTTTCCTCTTGCGTTCACATATTTCCCTTATCGAAAAACAGTTGTAAATACTATCAAAATGTGCTTGAAAATGTTAATTGGCGAGATTATTTAGCTTCAAGCTGTACGGGTTGCACAGAAAAATCACAATCAATTCCTTTTCTCTACTCGTACTACGATCAAATCGTTATATTTTGTACCCAAGCTTTATTGTTATTATCATACAAATACTGTACTTGCTGAATTATTGTAAATTATTCTGTATTCTAAATTTTGCCCGTAATCCATTACAGTCTTAGTATTTATACTTTTTTGTAAAAAGTGGGGCGACTTATTGGAGATGCACCCTTCCAAAACAATAAGGGGACGAGTCCCCCCATGGTTGGCTCCTATGGCCGAATTTCGTTGTAGTTCAGATGCATAAAATAGAACACCAAACAACTATAAGCTTGCGAAGTGCGGGGAGATTTTTGCACATTTTTAGGGAATTCAATCAAAAATTCGGGAACTCAGTAGAAAATTAGGGCAATCTTTTCTTTTTTCTTCATCTCTGCCGGAATTTCACCTATTTTGTGCCCGAAGTTTTGTCATTTTTATGCCAGAACTTTCGACCTCAGAAATTTGTTTGGGGGCAGTCCCCCTGCTCCACGGCTGGTACGCATATGCTTTGAAATAGGTATATACTACTTAGTTCAACATATAAATAATGTCCAAAGTCGTAACTTTCTCCTGCACTCCTTTACACCCAAAACACACGTTAACGTAGAGTTTACGGACTAATCTTGGTGTCGATCCGCTAGGAATAGTATAAAAAGGAACACAGAGAACTCCTGGTAAAACGAAAATGAAAAATAATGGAAAATACGTGTAAATATAACCATAGACAGCTTTATAACGAGGGGAAGGGATTAAGATAAGAAAGAAATGAGAAAACGGTAAGAAGAGGCGAGTTAAAAGTAGAAACTTGCTAACGCGAAACGATTCCTCCAAGTTGGGTGAAAATGCCCTCACACAAGTATGATATTACAGTTCCTGATCTTAAGTGTCGATCTCAAATATAGTGTGGTATCATTGCACAAGTATCGGCATCGGTGAATGAAAGATGGAAGCCAAACGTAAGGGAAAAGATAAGAAGTAAGACATAACTATCAAAGAAAGTATATCCTCCCAAAGCGATGAAAATGATTACTGCTGTCAAAATATTCTACATAATTTGCGTCATCATTCCTCGAGAGAACACTATTATAACAATAATTTTTCCAGCTAGTCCTCTAATACCTCCTGACGTATAAAGATTTGCGACTAATTCAGGATAATATTTAGTGATATTGCCTAAGGCACAAGAAACAAGGCCCAGATACCAAAATTGAAGTTTGTTAAACCATGGAGTAGAGCCAAAAGGGTGTAGAGTGGATGACTGGTAAGAGCTGGGAAACTCATGAGGGAGTTGTCACTACTTAAACAGTTGTTTGGACAATCTTCTTTCAGTGACTTATGTGATCCGGTTAAATTTGTTTTCGTTTTTCTGTGTGGTATTAGTGTTTCTTTTAGGTTTGAGCCGAATACCTACAATTATTTCATTCCACATCATAGCTCCCAAGAAAATAAATAGTCCGTGCAAACCATATTTTTCTCTTAAATGTTCTACCACAGATGCCCTAATAACTACTACAAGATAGAAGTACACGTCCCGTAACGAATACGCTAGATAAAACATTTCTCCAAAATGTTCCACGTAATCCATATACACTGCGAAGTAAAGATATCCCCAACCGATAGCTTTAATGGATGTAAGGAATTTAAATGTAAGAAATGTAAAGATGTAAGGAATTAAAACTTCTTGCTATTTTATATTCTTCATTTAAACATTGGATCTAACGACTAGTTCAGAAACCACTAAGAAATTATACTACATCTAAGACGTAGCTACAGTTCATCTTACTCACGGCCTGTTAGTTTGTTCCTTTAAAGAAATATTTCGATATGAAAGATATGACATGTAGTTTTTGAAGAATGTCAAAAAAATGTTTCTAAGAAAATTGACTACATGATTTTGTGTAGTATTTAATGAATCAGTCAACATATTGTTTTAAGTTATGCAAAACAATATCGAAAACACTAGTTTTGTTTCCCCCATATTAGAATAAAAGCCTGGCTTGCTTTATGTTTTCATTTTTAATGGAACTATGCATTCAAAAATTGCACAGATACGCAGCATTTGATTTTAAAGGAGAATAACAACCTCCTTAAAATAAAAAATAAAAAAAATCCCGCAAACCTCAGTCAATACAAACACACTCGAAAAATTTAAGCAAAATTTAATTTTTTAATGTTCATATATAACCTCTTACTCGGAGCATACGCAACCCTCATAAAGGCATTTACACAAAACTTTCCAAGTATTGGAAAGTATACCCAGAGTGCCTTTCAAATTTAACAACGTTGTTTTTCGATTTAAAAACGATAGGGTGAAGAAAGCAAATCCAAAGGAGACAAACTAAAGTCCTCGTTAAGTTTGTGAAGAAAACCTATGTATGTATGTGTGTGATAATAAAGAACTTGCACAGTTATATTCACCAATTAGTTCCATAGAGAGGAAGAAATGCCAAGGTGTTTCTTCTACCATGCCTTGCAGTACTAAACCGGACCCCGTAGAAAATCCCACCGATGACACCAATTGTTCTGTTGCTCTTCTTGGTCACTAGTGCCTCACAAATGACGGTTGTATGCAGAATCCCTTACTGTTTACATTGTTTTCATTGAGACTGAGGGGATGTTATGACACAAGCAAAACTAACTTCTGCAATTTCTAAGATAATGCAAAAATAATTTGAACATAATAAAGAAAATTTTACAACTCATATTTCGAGTTTTCTCTCCACTTTCACTTTGTACAGTGATGTGTTCATATTAATTTTCTTCTATTTTCGGCATACATGTAGCTTAACTGATTGCCAACGGTTAATGCTGAAATTTCTAACACCATATTCATCCTTACATCAACCTAATCAACCGACCGCCCGTCCTTCCGTGCCTCGCTCCCTCCATCCCTCCGTCAGTCAGTCCATAAGTGTCAGTCTATCTTTCCTTTAGCCCGTCTATTTGTCCCTATATCTGTTTGTCCTTCCCGTCAATTCGTCAGTTTATTCATTCTTCCGACTGCCTACCGCCTGTCTGTCTGTGAGACTATCTGCTTATCTTCTCCCAGTCTATCTCCACATCCATTCATTCATTAGTCTAAATGCCTGCCTGATATGTAAGAACAAACCTATCACATAACAAGCTGTCAGTTTGAAGCTGAAAATTCCCCCAGTCACTAAATTGTTGGTATGATATTCCTTTATACCTTCTTCGAAAAGGATTCCGAATGCCTTAAAGCTTCCGTTTTGAAGACATAGTATCACGGACCCAGCCAACAAAACTCCCGTTGATTTCATTAGTAGTCCAAGTTTGCAGGAAAATGTTTTCACTGTCAGGGGGGAAACGTAATAGTTGACCCTGTCTTGCATCTAATGGATGATACACCGTGGCATTTGATCTGCAACATAATATTTTTTAATATACCGGTAATATAATTGGGGTTAGTCCTAATGCAATTGGTGACGATACTCTATTAAACGATGAAATAACTTGCATACTCACTTTCTATGCTTTACTTTAAACCACCAGAAGTAAGTCCAAACCCATGCCTTATTGTTTGTAGATAGCTGTGGTTTTTATAGGTAGGTTGTAAACTCATTAATTTCGTTATCGCAAAAACCTGTACCAAGCCTTGGGGTGAAATGTTGGCTACAGTAATCATTGGAGAAGGATGCAATGTAAGCAGGATGCTTTCCTCAGTTAATGGTTTTAAAATTACTTTTAAAAGTCCTTAATTTTTTGTATTTTTGCAGTATACTTTTTGGACAACAATTTTATATCATTTTGAAATTTTAATTTTTGCATAAATTGGAAAAGAAAGAGGCATTGTCCTTGAAACGGACGCATTTTTTACCGAAGTCTTAATTCTCTTGCCCATCCCCCATCCTATCAATAACACCATCGCTTCTTACGCCTGTGCTTAATTTTCTATACGTTTTCCGTTTATCACTATAAATAGTATCCCAAAACTAAGATCCATCTGCAAAAATTGTAAAGAATCTGTTTTCAACGGATTTGAGTAAGTAAAGGTGTCTAGATTCACAAAAAAGATGCCGCCGGTGTCTCCTGGGGAACTTCAAAATGGCTTCCAAAATTGCCTCGGCACGCAATTTGTTTTTCGTAGGGTGGATAGGGCCAAGTTATGGAGTAATTATATATAACGTTGCTTGAGTGGATTGAGAAAATGATATTTAGATTTAACTAAGATCAAGCTGAATGTACACCTACTTTTTGTTAAAATATCGCTGATATAATTCCACTGTACTAAAGTCTATGCTTGTAGTACGTACTGTATACACTGCTTGCTTGACAACACTGCACTGTACACAACGGAGACTACAGAAGTACTGCTGTTCACTTGCCTATATACCCATACATACCAAACATTCCAAGGTATTCCTACAATGCACTAAGTGGGTGCTTCCACAAAGCAATTAACACAAGTGCAGTACATAAGTAGAAACAAACTGCACAACTATATACAATTCCAACACTCCCACTTAGTGAACAGTTCCACAAATCCCATTTTTTCACGAATGACTTGAAATTGTCCTTTCGATAATGGTTTTGTTAATAAGTCTGCTAGCATATATTCAGTAGGACAATATTTCAGTTCAATGACTTACTTGTTAACTGCTTCTCGAAAAAATGAAACAATGTCAATATGCTTTGTCCTTGCATGTCTAACAGGATTCTTGGCAATTGCTATGGCACCTTGATTGTCTTCATAGATTGTAGTAGGTGACTCGTTCACATGTCCCAACTCACGGAGTAGTCCTCATAACCAAACTATTCCCTGGGTTGCTGAACATAGTGCAACATACTCTGCCTCTGCCGTTGATAGAGAGATAACTGTTTGTCTCTTGCAAAGCCAAGAGACTGCAACATCTGACGGCAAAAACAAATTCCCGGTGGTTGAGTGCCCGGAATAAACATCTCCGGCCCAATCTGCATCAGAATATCATATGAGCTCAGTTTCTTTGTTCCCCCCCCCCCCCCGCCTTTTGTACTTCGGGGCTAAGTTCATTGTCCCTTTGACACAACGCAAAATTCTCTTTGCAGCTGTTTAGTGGGCTTCATTTGGATTGGAATTGTTCTTTGATACCATACCCTACGCTTGAGCTATATCTGGCCGTGTACCAATAGCTGCTTAAAGCAGACTTCCAACCATTGTTTGGTGCTGTCTTTGATCAACTGATTTATCTACACCATCATTTAATTCAAGCCTTACATTCACATCAGCAGGTGTTGACACTGACTTTGCATCCTTCATGTTATACTTAGTCAAAAGATTCTGGATGTCAAGACATTAGTACAATGGTCCCATGTCCTTCATTTCAAACTGACTTGATAGCTGCTGTTTAAAGCAAACCATGTCTTCCTTTGATTTGGCAAGTATAATAAGGTCATCAACATACACTGCTATTATGATGGGAGAGCCTAAGCATTTATGTAGATGTAAGGATCAGAGTCACTTTGTCTAAACCTACTTGACAACAGGAATTCTGACAATGCTTGGTTCCAGCATCGAGGAGATTGCTTCAGTCCGTATAGTGACCTTTTCAACCTACAAACCAGATTTTCTTTGTAAGAAAGTTTATACTATTCTGGTTATTCCATGTAAATTTCTTTATCCAACGTTCTGTGTAAAAAAGCAGTAACTACATCCACTTGATGTACATACAAATCATTATGAACAGCAAAGGCTAGCAAACTTCTGAGTGAGGGAAACTTCACCACCGGTGAGAAGGTTTCTTCAAAGTCAATGCCATATTCCTGGGCATAGCATTTGGCAACTAATCTAGCCTTATACTATTCAACTGACCCATCAGCTTTGTGCTTAATTCTCAATACCCATTTACAACCAATGTTTTTTGGCCTTCAGGGAGCTCAACATAGTCCCACGTGTCCATTTTTTGAAGTGAAGCCATCTTATTTTCAAGAGCTTGCTTCCATTCTTTCTTGTTTGGCCTTGCAAGTGTCTCCTGTATGGTTTTGGTCAACCATAACATTGTTTGTAACATGATGAACCTTTTCTGGCACTACTGAATCATTATATTCATCATAACCATACCTAACTGGTGGAAATCTATTTCGTACTGGTCGTTTTGTTTCTTCTGTACCAAGCTCATCTCCCACTGGTTTCAAATCCACTGATGCATCTTTTCTAATTTCTAAGTTGTTATTACCAAAATCTATTTCATTGAAGAAAGCATCTCTTATGATAACAATTTTATGTTTACTCTTATCGTACAGACGATAGCCCTTGGTTGTTGTGGCGTTTCCCACAAATCTAAGCTTTTCTGCCTTTATATCTAGTTTCTTTCTTTCTGAATCTGGCACATGGGCATAGGCAATGCAGCCGAACACTCGGAAATATCCAGCTCCTGGTTTCTTTCCACACCACACCACACCTCAATCTGTGTTACATCTTTACCAAGTGATGAGGGCAACCGATATCTTATGTAAGCTGCTGTATTGACTGCTCCAGCCCAGAAAATTTTAGTCAAACCTGCATGAGCAATCATTGCTCTAGCTGACTCAACAAGGGTTCTACTTATTCGTTCCTCTACTCCATTTTGTTCAGGAGTGTTGCTCACTGTTTTTTCATGTCTGATTCCCTTGGATTTTAGGTAGCTGTTAAATTCCCTTGACATATACTCTCCCCCATTATCTGTTCGCAAAGCTCCTATTGACTCACCACTTTCTCTTATGGTGATAGCCTCAAATTCCTTAAACTTATCAGTTACTTCTGCCTTACTGAACATAAAGTACACTTTGCAGCACCTGGAGCAGTCATCAATAGAACTTACAAAATACCTGTGACCACCAATTGATTCCGCTTGCATAGGGCCACACACATCACTGTGAACAAGTTCAAGTTTTCGCCCTCTGCGAATTTCTCCCACTGGCTGAAATGGTTTCTTGTCCATTTTCCCCATGACACACCCTTCACAGAAAGAAGGTCCATCAAAATCCTTTAAATTTA
>WURT03030767.1:0-15283 GCA_009936505.3 Holothuria glaberrima | reverse complement strand
ATTATAACACAACCTTCGTACTAGAATTAATATAGGATAATTACTCACCACTGTCAGGCACTACCAACGCCGCTGTTTGTCAAAGCCCAGCACACAAAATATACGCAGCCATGTTTGTTCGTTCTACCTACACTGCAACTCGACACCACATGTGTGCATGCGAAACGACTGTTATGAAAGCAAGCTTTGTTTATTCATGATGCCTTATGAATACAAGTTCGCCTTTTTGGGGTAAAATGGTGTTCTCTCGAATGGGGGAAGTCATAATTGTTTGCGTGAGAGTGGGGAAACAAATCCGTGTGAAAGGTTGAAGTAGATTATAATCTTTCCTTTGTAGGGTAATTGTGTTGAGTGCTATTTGGGAGAGGAAAAATGACCAATTAAAAGTAAGGAGTTATTGCACTAACGTACTATGCATAGTGTCTCCACTGTAATTACCAATCGGGCCTACCCGTATAGGCGAGTCCTACGGTAGCTCTCTTCTGTGTGATGTTTGAACATGTTTAAGTGGTTCAGTATGGACAGGATATAAGAGAATATTGAAAATTTCAGTTAAATTAGGCTGCAAGGCACGTTTAAAATCAGCGAACAGTCTGAACCGCCATTTTGAAATTTTTCTTTGTTCATGGTTGTACTTTGTCACAAATGTGACAAATTCTTCGCCAATTACGCAAACGACATTAGCCCGGCGGCCATTTTGGTAAGCCTAAATTTGTAGCTTTTCTGAACAGTATTCAGATTGCAGTCGGCCATTGAAAAATTCCGTTGGAATTATTCCGTAACTTTATATTTCTCAAAGTTTACCTCTTCAGTGTTCGACCATTTTATGAGGCTCTCGTTAACTATGCGAAAATTAAGTGATGTTAAGTGTTCCCTGTGATCATCATATATTGTAATAGCGTTTTAATTTTTCTTACATACCTATTGTGGGCGTAATAATATCATTGAGGCAGACAATTATTTCATGCAAAATAGGCCCCTCGGGGCACATCAGTATTGCAATTATTGTGTGTGAAATGAAGGTTTACCAAACTAGTAATGCCAATATGAGAAATATCTTCATACAGCGTATCCCCTTCTACGAATTGCGTACTTAAAATGTGTTTTATTGTCAATATTTGATGGATTTTGGTGGAAATTTCTGCCTTTTATTCCTTTTCAATGCAAACCAATAGACCGTGCGACATTTAGGCCCACACAACCGTCTTTATGCATATGGTGTGACTGTAGCGTACGTCTTATTACTGTTGCATGGTATGCATTTTGGATAGACGATTTCCCTCTTTTTGTCACCCTCATTGATCATGCTTGTCTTAATAAATGGAAAAACACGATTTTCTCGCTATTTTATCAAAATGTTTGAAGGAAATGGGTTGCACCTACTTGAAACACTCCTTCCCCGAGGATATTTTTTTATATGTACGGATCTTATTACGGCGTTACAGTATGTTGACTCCTAGGACAAGATAATAGGGATAGTAGGAGAGAGGTTGGAATAGCAATAGGTCTGTTCGTATTTTTAATGCCAAGGTGTTTGTCAAGGCCATGTATGGAAGCTTTAATAGCATACACTCTGTTACCTGCTAGCTTTGTAAGCAAACGCTCTTCGTTAATGCTAGATGGTCATTCTCGGCCACCGTTACGTTCATCCTCCAAAGCCTCATATTACAAGTTTGTGTGTGTGTGCTTTTTTTGGGGGGGGGGGGGCTCTAACATATGTCTATGCATGTTTCATACATATTTTAGTCTCTTTCAAGGTAGATGCCAGTCGCCGCCACAAGTTAAGTCTCAAAAGTTTGATAAATCTCACAAATCTCTTATTTCGCCCTCAAGTATCTTTCATTATGTTTCTGTATACAAACATTGAATATTGGAGGTAACCAAGGAGCAAGTTCTGCATGAATTTAACAAATGAGTAACAAACACATAGTGACATGATTGATAAGAGCCATTCCTGAACTAGGATGGCGGGGCACACTCATTCAAATTGGGGGGGGGGGACTGCATTTTCCCTTTAGTCTCCTCGGAAGATGCTTCCAGTTCTGTGTCACAATTGCATATAAGAACTCTCCTTCAAAACACCGAATAAACTGATAAACACCTGTGCACGGCAAAAAGGCTCTATAAGCGAAAACAAAGAAATAATTCATTTCAATACTTTGTCTTTTGTGGAAATCGATCGAACGTTCTTTGGGTTTTCTTTTAGAAGTGTTTGCATATTTTCCATTAGGCCTTGCTTTGATCAGGGAGTTTTGCTTTCAAGTTGGTTTACTCCAATCTTTCCACCAAAATTTCCTTCAAAGTATCAGGCGGTTTTAAAGCGGTAATTATTATCATCTTTTTTGACGATAGTCGCAAGGGTGACGTGCTAAAAAGCAGTGTTAATGCCGGTTCATACTTCATTATAGCGCTATAAAACCATGAAAGATAAAGATTGTTCACATTTGAGCTATGCCCGTGATCGGCCCGTAAGAGCAAGGGATGACCATGTATGGTTTTCATAACTTCATAGCGCGTGGAAATTTGTAAGTATTAACCAGCCTTTAGTGTGTTAGAATGACTCTAGGTGTACCACATGAAGTAGGCCTAGAGGTGAGATGTTACAGTAGAACGATTGATGCGTGCCAAAAAAAAAAAGGGGGAAACTACAGTCAACCCAAATTAAGTTATTGTAATCCGGTATCTTAATTCAGGAATGGCTACTTTTAATAATGTGAGAATATTATTATTCAATATTCCTCTTCAGAAACATCATATAAATGTACCATAAATAGCGACAAGAGGCATTTGTTAAGTTTAGCCGGTGGTTCAAGAATAACTTTGAGGCGATTGCTTATTACCTTTCTACTGAATATAGTGTGCTCGCTATCAACTCCCTGACAGAACATGTTTAAAAATAGCCCTATAGTTCCTAATACAATTGATGACTTCACTTTGACAGTTTGATGGACATTCATTCAAACAATATAGCTCCACTCTGGCTGGTTTACCGTGCCTTGTAAAGTCAGTTGTGTTCCCAATTAAGGTCACACACGGTTGTGTGTCTCTTTAGCCTCAAGCAATTGTAACTCAGAGCAGGCTAAATTGCAGCTGCTTTGGGGGTGTGTTAGACAGGTGTTTTTGTTTAAATTGGAGGAGGGCTAGACGTAAACTCAGGAGGGAGAAGTTTGTACTGCTAGGGGATCTATCTATTTTCAAAGCGCGTGATGAAAATATTTCCAACACTCAAAGTATAGGCTCACGCTAAAACTTGTTCAAGGAATTGAAGCGCCTGTGGAATAATTAACTTCCAGGAAAAGTAGGGGGTTTACGAATAATTAATCCCAGGAAAAGTAGGGGGCTTACGAATGGATACACAGCAACCCTCTCCATCCTTTGCTTCTTTGGACGGCGGTACCGTCGTATAACTCTACCAAAAGAAAAAAAAACTTTAGTGCTGTTTTCATGCTATTCGATAATGATAATTAACTCCGACCGTGTTGCTTTTTGAATTATCCGAGTCACTGTATAAAAGCCATTTGAAATGTAACATGACATCTCGACAACTTGACAACTTTTCCAAGATGCCCAATATCTAGACAAGGAGCACACAAATCTCCACACTTAAACAAATTTTCCGAGTTGTCGACTTATCGTAACTTGGTAAAGTATTTCGACAAAAAAGAAACTTTGTCGAAATGTCGTGTTCCAAGTAAAACGACATTTCGATAATGATGCAAGTTCTTCCGAAACCTCGAGATAGCATAAGTCGGTTTCTTGATAATAAAAGCAAATGATTGCATATATAAAAAATTATTCTAATTCGGTAACTTTACATCTCGCTTGTCCACTTTTACTTTAAATTCTAAGAAACGTTGTAAGCAAGCAAAATGCAGTCTTGCTTCAATGCAGAATTTTTAGTTAGTTTTATTAGGAATAGATTTCAGCAGAAAGCAAATCAGATGAATTGTTCTCGTCTAATTACATCTTTAGTAGCTTCATCCATCCCGTGATAAACGGTTTATATGTTTCATGCGTGTATAAACTTTGATTGCTATTTTAAGAGCGACTTTCCATAATTACCTTTCAGACGTTTGTAATTGCCTTGCATGATTAAACATTGATTAATCATGTATAAATATAAGCCAATTTGAAGTCACTGTGATTAAAGGTGAAGTGCAGGTGGAGAAGGAAAGAGTCGATCTTGTTGGCAAAGTTGTACATGTAGTACCTGAACATCATCTGTTTGCCTACGTAGCAGGTTGTACTGCATATTCCTTGTTCAGTCATATCCCTAAGATGTTTTGAGAAGCTGAGCAAATACAGAACGTTCCGCGGGGTACATCTATGCCTGCACGCCCAGCAAGTTGAATAATTGAGTCAATGCTCCAAGTCTGGGAATATATGTCTGCTTTTCAAGAAAAACGTTTTTGGCTAACCTCTACTGCAGGCGAAAACTTTTAAGTACTCCTAAATGGAGTTATGACCCTGAAGGGAACTTAAAATGACTTCAAAGTTGAGAGATTTTATAGATTTGCGTAGCCAATGATCCGGTAGGGTGATTGGTTTCACTGGAAAACTACATCTTGGTCAGCTAAAGAAATCTTCATTTTAACTGTCTACGAGCAGTCACGGTGTCTTATCTAGGATTTTAGTGACACAGGGGCAATACCTCAAACAGTGACATTTATTTGAAGTGAATGATAGCAATCAATATATGTGAAATGTGAATCTTCCGGCCTCAGCGTTTCCACCGTGTTCTTCGGCATTCTCTGTCAGGTTCGCTGAACATATTTGACACTGCATGGGAGCTTATTTGCGCTTAATCAATCCCCCTTTCTTGGTACATGTGCCCTGCGACGTGGACCGTGTAAGTCTAAAACGTTTACTTGCCCACCAGGCTGGCGTGTGTAAATACTCCTGCAGCTATCGATTGCACTCGTAATACCATAGTATGTACTTGAAAAAGAGACGTACATTTTTGAAACCTGCCACGAAGGTAATCAGCTACGTAGCCAGGATTTTGCAAGGGGGAGCACATTTGTGACTGATATGGGGAAGGGTCTGAGGGGGAGCGGGAAACTTTTAAATAATTGAAGGTCCTGACATGTAGTCTGGTGCAATGTTTTAGCCAGTTTCGTCATTATCATATCAGGCCCGTAGCCAGCTTTTATCTGGAGGGGGTTCGTCATGCGCAGCAGGACTATCTAAGCGGAGCGCCACCATCAGTTGGCGCTGAGCTGACCACAAAATTTTCGGCTTTACAAACCCCCAGATGGCCGGAAACGGCACTTCTCGAGTGTTCATAGCAAAAATATGTTCAGCCTCCACTTCGAAATTCTCCCCACTTCTTGGAGCTTCCTGGATTTTTTTAGCCCAAAAGTAGACCGAAAACAGTCAATCACTTTCACACACACAGTTAATGCTGACCTTCGTAGGCTAGAGCCTAACCATAGGCCAATTATTAAATCCATGATCAAAATATTGCATTTTTGAACTTTGATCAGAGCTATAGGCTGTGCTGTCTTTGAAATTCCCTGACTAAGGGAAACTAATGTTACCATTTGGACAAGTTGAGGCAACACATGTTTACAAAGTACTTAGGACCAACCACAATAGAGCAGATTTGGGAAAAATGGATAATTTGATAAGAGAAAAAACTCACTGAGCTTCAAAGTGGGATGGAGTTGGATCTGATCTTTACTGATTCGAGTTGTCAGATATCTGGATAGGATTAGTAAACGTTGGGAGTATTTATTGCCCCCCCCCCCGCTTCGTCCCTGGATTATGATGGAGTGAACAGAGCTGACGAGAATTCAAGATCAAAAGAGCATTGACAAAATACCCTGCAAAACATAACAGTTTTTAACTTTTTTCGACGCTGACAGGGGGAGCAGTCGCTCCCACGCCCCCCCTCTGGCTACGTCCCTGAAGGTAATGGGCTAACATACAAATGAAACAATCATAAAATCATATTAGTCTCTGCCTAATCAGTGAGATGTGCCTAATTCATGTATAACTTTGTTGTGGTATTACTAAAAGTCTGCGTAACTGACCGTACGGTCTTAACCGATATCTATATCGGTATTTTGGAGCCAGCAGAAAGTTCTGAGCAAAGTTTGCAAACTACCTTTGTGCCGTTCTGTATGTAACAAGTATGCCTCAGATGACATTCTAAAGCAAGCTGGTATGTTTATCGCAGTTCTATTAAAGGTAAATATTGCGTTTAAAATGCACCAACATGGCATACAAAGAAAATACCTTGAATAATTATTCAACCATTCAGTCTCACCAATAAACTCTAGCAATAGCTTCATCTCCTCAAAATATTGTGCATTACAAGAGAAACGGATATTGCATCATTTGAATTTTTGAAAGTTTGGGTAAACAAATTACTTTTGTGCAACAAAAAAAACGAATTTCTTCCTGCAGGAGCCTTTTTTCCTGAAAAAAAGCTACCGGTCTACCATATTTTGAATTAAATTTCATTCTGTATCCGTAAATATTGGTTTAAAAATATGAAATTTTCTGTAAAACGAACGTAATATTTCCCTTTAAGCTTATCTTTCATCAGGGAGTTAAATACATAACCTTATGCAACATTGTTATACTTTGAACTTGTTTATGGATACAGTGAAGTGCGACGTCATGCCGTTCGAATGGAGTGCCAACAAACCATCACCTGCACACTGAAAATGATAGGCTTGTGTTGGTTCAGTAGGCAAGCGGTGATCAGTTTTCATTACAATTCGTACCGAGTGACGTCACTCTTGAGAGTCTCAATGAATCTCTTTTGAGAATTAAACATTAAAAAAAAAGCAAGAAAGTTGATTGGCAAAGTTGAAAGTCTAATCTAGCATGATTTATGGGTTTTACACGTGACCCTAACAAGGAGACCGATAACGTTCTAAAAACCTTTTCTTCTGCGATAAACCTATTCTGATGAAAAGATTCGAACACCGTAAGAAATCGATTGGAATTGAAATTTCATCCGCGGCAAATAGTTCCTCCTCGACCCCACTATTGAACACTTCACCGGTGAAGTATCGAGACTTAGTGTTAATGCCATCTATGAGATGTTGTGCGCCCGCAGTGTCATGCGATAGGTATCAAAACAGGCCACTTTGCCGAATCGTTCCACTTTAAAATAGAACTAAATGTTTTAATGAGAAGACGCAGAGGTAAACAGAAGCGTGAAAGAACGGTTGTGGATGACATTTTCACGACACATCCTTTCTGTTATACTGTTTGTTGCTTTATTGGGAGAATATTTTGGGGAGATTTTGTCATAAGTAGATTGCATGAGCGACGGAAATACGGTCTATGAGATATAAAATAATTGAAAGTATCTGGCATGCAATAGTTTACACAATTGCTTCAATTCATTCGTCAAATGGTGCATGAATTTAAGAACAAGACATACCGAGAACGTGAATGTTCTATATTTCAGTTTGAATAAGCAGGACTGAATAAGAAAGAGTAAAAATTCCCTCTGAATCCGCAAACAACTAACCATTACCTTCCTTAGTTAGTTTTCAAGATGTACATGCATTTGATATTGACCCATAGCTGGCCACTTGCAACAAGTTTAAGTGACAATTTTTCTTTTACATTTATTGTTTGATATTATATAAGAGAACAGAATATACACATATAGTCCTCAATTACCGATTCACATAATATACAAGTTTGTACGCATACAGCAGTTAATTTACTAAGGGACAATCCTGACATTTTAAAATCTTCGTGGCTGAGAAAACTCTCTTTTGTTTTATTTTTTCGTTGTATTTTGTTTCTTTTTCCTTCTCATTGGTAGAAATGTCTTTGTCGAGTTACCGGTTATCATCAGTACTCAAAAATGCTGCCCTTGACATTTGCATTCCTAAAATCATTTTTCAATGGTTGTCCATAAGATCAAGGCAAGTAAAAGCAGATAGCAAATAACACAAAGCGGTTGAGATGGAACGAACCTGTAACGTCATAATAGACTGGTCAAAAGTTTGTATACTGTGAAAGGCATTGGCGTAACCAGACTTTTTCATCGGGGAAGGGCCGAGGGGGGAGGGGAGGGAGGGGCAAAGGGTTAAAGTAGGGGGCAAGTAGTAATGACACTATCTTAGTGGAGTGCCACCATCAGTTGTAGCCTAGCGGACAGAGAAAATTTAGGAAGTTTCTGTCTTATACAAATTTTGCCCAATATTTTTTACCTTCCCAATATTTTTTACCCCTTGGAATTTCATCTGGGGTGGGGCAAGCGTGGGGCAAGACATTTGACTGAGAGGCTCCCGCTCCTGCCCCCGCTGGTTACGCCACTGGTGAAAAGGAAAGCTCCCTTGGATACCTTGATTAGCAAACAAGAGTAGAGTATTAACAGTGGTGTCAAGGGATTGGAAATGTTTGCTTTTGTTTCTTACATGTTACTGAAATCTAAACCATTTTGTCTTCTTTAAAGAATATTTTTCAGACACTAAAGATGTTGTCTATACGTCATTTTACACATAAAAATAAACGGAATAATCATGGTTATTGTGAACTGTTGTATTTACATAAGATTTTTGATCACAACTTCTCTCACCGCAGAAAAATGTGTCGATTACTTAATTATCAATTCAGAGTTTGAGCAAGTTTACTTAATTATCAGTTCAGAGTTTGAGCAAGTTTAGATTTTGTCTAAGTTAATCTTTAGAAGCGTGACAGTTAGCACCCCCAATTTCTCCTTGTATATGGAGATAATTCTAAGCTAACAGAACAAAACCAAAATATGAAACAGATATCAACTTCGAAAGAGGTTAAAAGATATGTCATTCTTGTGTTACTATGCAGTTAACCTATTTAACAAACGTTTCAGGAATGCTAAATTTGGTTACCAGTCGCATCGTTGTTACCATGAAAGTAGGTTGACATATAGTGTTTCTGCTATTTCTTCGAGTATCATGTTGTCCTTATAGATTATGCGATTAGGTTGCGGATAGAATTGTTGGTTACTTATGGCTTAGGCTTACCGTTACTTCTTAAGATGGGTTTTTGCAAACAAAACCATATTCTGGGTTAATTCTTACTACCAACAGATTTTTTTTCATGAAAATGATTGGACCTACATACGTTAATTTAAAAGTTATTTAAAGGTTTGAATGAATTCGTTGATAAAGGCAATATTCTTTGGCACACTAAAAATTTTAAATACGACCTACTTTTCAAAGACACCTATTCATCCGTGAACACAATTCAAGGTAAATGAACAGTAAGGTGTTTACTCGTAATTTGAACAGAAGTTTCAAATATGAAAGTGATACGTATTCATCATGATTTAAGTGATGATATAAGAGAAGACAGTTATGAAAATTAAGGTGACCCTGATAAATAATTTTTCCAGATTGTGTATGGGTACTGAAGTATGCAAATCATGTCCAAAGTTAAAAAATACAGACTTTGCATATAACATTGAAAGCATTACTAATTTCCTTGAAAAGTGACTGTGTGATGTTGTAAATGGTATAGGCAGGTTGATCTTGTATGGAATGAAAATGCGCTTTGAAAAAGGAGATTGGTTTTACTAGAAAATACACATATTTAGTGTCCCCGGTGTCCCTCTTACTTAAAAGAAGGGTTTAAGCAAAAATTTACTTTTCATATGTGAAAGAGGAACTAAATCCATGCATTTTGGTGAAACTTTTATTCAAATCGGAGATGTATTTCTCGAGATATCAGCAAAAGAAGTCACTACATTAATGACCCAAAGTGAGCTGGAGGCAAGTGGGAGTTATATCACTAGGCAGCTCCCTGATATCACTTCCTCACACATTGATAAGGAATGCTTTGTTTCCTTTGTTTTTTCAGTCTGTTGTGTTGACCATGAAGTTAATACGGATAGGACCTCCCCATAGGGAATGTGATGTTTGTAATTTTCCCATGCCTCTCATGCAATCATATCCAGATAACATTTGATTGTTGAGGAGAAAATTGGTGATAAATTTTAAAGATAAACAAAAGACTGCTCATTAATGTGAGGCTATGACATCATATGTGCTTGCTTCAAGTTCACTTTGTGTTGAAAATGTGACAACTTTATCTGCTGATTTCTTGAGAATCACACACAGGATTTCAATGGAAATTTCACCAGATTGCTTAGAATAAGTACCCCTCCAATATATCAAAGCTTGATTTGAACTTAGACCTTTCTTTTAATGAAACTTTGATCCCAGCACCTATAAGTGTACCTTAAGTTTGAAATTAAAAGAGTATCTATTTTAGTGTTTGGAAAATAAATCTCAATCATCCAACTTCCATTTTCATAGCTTACTCCATTGATGAGATGAATTATGATGAAATTTATTTGACTTGATTTGAAAAAGTCGATTGCGCAATAATTTGTTGTGTTCTTCTTGTACAACTCACATGACTTGTTTTTGTTTCCATGTGGAATTAAAAGGTTTACATAACCTTGAAACATTAACTGTTACCTTACAAAGCATGTTGTACGGAAAGAGCTTATATAGTCAAGTCACCCAATAACAGAAAGATAGTGGCTCAAGTTTGACACAAGGTGTAGTAGCTTTCGACTCCAGCTCCAGAAGCAGTAATTCGAGTAGCACAAGAATGACGTCACAAAATATTGTGCAATCCACCATTCTTTTAGTTTAAGTGAACAAGCTTTTTACCATTTTATATCTCAGCTCATGAATGTCCTGTGAGGATAAAAGTTAGACGATTTGGATGCATTTTTCAAGCTTTGTATCATATGTTTTTGAAATTTTAGACTTAAGGTACTCTTTAAATTAATAAGAGTTTGAATTTCTCGGCAAACTGACAATTTGAAGGTAAATATCTTGTGTGGGAGACTAAATCTAGGTAAAATATCTTGTGTGGGAGACTAAATCTAGGTAAAATATCTTGTGTGGGAGACTAAATCTACTGACTTCCTTATTCATGCCCATATGTAATTTATTCAATAACAGTCTTCCAAAACAGTAGTCTTGAAGCCACTTTGACTGAAGTTCAGCGGAGTGAAATATGATTATCTTGCTGGCATTTTCGTTTATTTTGTAATAAGAATTTCAGATAGTTTATCCTATGATTAGGATTTCTAAATATCAAATTAGCTAAGGATAGCGGATCAGACATTTTGTCACATTACAAGCTCCACAACCTATTTTTTTTGCGTCACACCGTCCAGTAACGAATGTACATCAACTTATTTTTTCTACTCCTTTGTCCTTAACAGGAAATTGCCATTGACCCCGTAAACACTTCTTTTACAAGATACAATGACTGGAATTTATAAAAAAGAGTATAGTCTTCACGTCTTGGATGAAACGGAAATACCGTTAACAAAAGTCAATAATACATTTTAGTCTGCATTAGTGGTTATTTTTTTTCCTTTTTACGTTAGAGTTGTACAGGTTAATGAGGTATACGAATCTGGGTCATGACAAGTGTGTTCCTAAAGCTTATTGAACCAAAGTTCTAACTTTTACGTGTTTTGCATTTTGTTCAGTCAATTCCTTTTTGTTTTAATAAAAACGTTAGTAACGTCTTTTAGCAAAAGTCGTTTATCTCCAAGCTTAGCAAAAAGTATAGCTTTCAGGAAACTGCTTGTCTATTAAAGCGAACAATCTTTTTCTCGGTTTTTTATGGTTTTTTTTATTTTCACATCACTTATTTAAGGCAACTTCTCAAACTGTGCAGTTTTTACAGAGGGTGGCAGTGGGTTCTTCCTTCAACTACGAAGACGGTATAAGCATAAATTTATGATTTTCGATTTAAATTTATCTCATACCACCTCCCTGCCTTAATGATGTATTAAAAATCTAATTATTATAAGTTAAACTCTCCTTGGCCTATTAAGGAACATGAAGTATTTCTTGTGCACACTTTATGTAAATGAACAAAGCTGTACTTCCACAAAATGGAATTAAAAGGGAAAGTAATAATGTCATTAAGAGCGTTCTACAAATCTATTCATTCATTCGTAGAATAAACTTAAAATTAAAAATGTAAGACTAAGCTATTTTACTGAGCTAATTTACAGATCGTTCCACATACTTTGAGTTTTTATAAAAACAACAAACGCAATGGTGCGGTTTCAGGAAATGAAAAGACTAAAAAAAACATGTGAATTTAATCACTTTATCTGATAGATACTATCACACAGCTGTTTCTCTTTTGGTATGGTTCAACCAATTGAAGATTTCAAAAAGTAATTTTCGGAAATAGCCTACCTTATCAAATAAGGGAATCCAATATTGTTTACCCACGGAGCTACAACGTCGAATCCCAGTGGTTTACCATAACCGTCAGACCATGGAATTACCTTATGGGAGGAGACGATCCCCTCAAATATCACATGCACGCGTGATCGACTTGAAATAACATAACGCCTTTTGATATATATATATATATACATATACATATAATACATATATACATAGACACACACACATATAAATAAATAAATAAAAATGTATATATATATATATATATATAAGGAAGTATTGGTGTGACGTTGCGACTGTATCCGCTACCAACCATTCTTCAGTTTCTATATATATATATATATATATATATATAGAAGTGTAGATGTGACGTTGCGACTTCTAAATTTAGAAACTGAAGAATGGTGGGAAGCGGACACAGTCGCATATTTTTTTAAACCTGTGGAATATGCGTCTAACATTGGCAACCTTTGCCTTAGTAAGAAAGACGATACCACCAAATGATTAAAAACTGAGGTCCGAGCTGGGTTTGAACCAACGAGCTACTGCTCAACGTGTGCGGAAAGGTGTGTCTATTAAGCAATTCTTCCAGGCGACTTACTTCACATATCACACACACATCCGGGCTTTTATATGTCTACCTTCTAAAACTTTTTCATTATGCTTTCCACGCATCCCACGCATGGGCAATCCACAGTCAAACACGTTTTCCATAAAAGTTACAACTGTGAGCAGTTAAAATGTGTTTGTTTGGAATTTGTCCTTTTTTAGTGGTGATATTCGATCCTTCCCCTTGTTTTGCAGCTGCTAAGATGCGGTTTTTAGTTTCGTTTTATATAATTCGTCACATTCTCGAATTGACGACGAAACAAAAAGCTGTCGCCGAATCGCGACCATGAGAATTGTCAATTTGGTAAAAGTATTTTGTTTTATTGTTTGAAGACGCAATCGTGGCGGCCTTTAATTGTTAAGAGCAAGAACTTGGGGTCGCTGTGATGGAGTAATAATTATTCTCTTTTTCAAAAGTATCTGAGTGCATGCTACATTTGCGTTAGCCTACGTAGCAGGCTGTACGACATATTTCTTGTTCAGTCATGTCCCTGTTATATTTGGAATGCTTTAAAGCGGGGCTGAGCAACCAGAGTCCGCTCCGCGGTACTTTTGCATTAACGTTTCGTAAAACTTGAAACTGAGCAGTATTCCAAACATACGGTAACATACCAGGGACTAGACCCCATGATTATACCGTACGTAGAATTTTTCGATACTGAATATCGGCGACGCATGTGGAAGCTTGTCAGTTTCAAAAAAAAGAAGAGTTTTGTAGATACGTACTCTCAAGTGAAGGAATGTTAAGTTTTACATTAAAATCTAACGTCGGTCTTTAATTTAAACAGATGGCATATTTGGCTCTTCTATATTATACTACAGATTGTCCAAAAGGCGTTTATCCCAATCAATAAGTTTTGGTTGTGTTCCAACCTTGAATACTTTAGCTTCCATTCTTGAGTTTCCCTTACAAAGAAATTGAATAAAGTGAACAAACATGATTAATAGAACGCCATTTTGAATTCTTCGAGACGATTTGAGAAAGCTGAATTAGTTATGCTGGGTGTTCAAATTGGCAGAATGTTTGGAACAAGTGAAGAAAAGTACGTTAGATTCATAAAAATTCATTTTAAGTGACCAAACAGATAACGTGTGAGGCTTATTGTGATGAAAATGAGTTTTCATCTGCGGTTATTGCTTCAAACAGAGAGAAAAAAGTCGTTTTATGGAAACCACATGCATAGAACTAGAAAAGATGTGTGTTCAAAGTTGTGTTTATTCAATTTCTGATGATTTCACACAATGCTTAAAATCACTATATGTGAGGAGGGAGGTGTTACAACTCCCTAATGTGAGCTACTTAGTGCCTGCTTGGCTGGGTATAACCGTGATACCTGCATCAGGAGGGAGCATAAACTTATCTATATGCTTTGAATACCCATGGGCTATTTAAGGCCATACGGTGTCACATAACAAATAGGAAAAACTGATGGTAAGTGAAAACGAGAGGGAGTTCAATATTTTGATCCGTGAGATGTGGTGATTTAAAAGGAATTACTAGCAGATGTTCACCTTTATTTTACAATATCAACTAAATATTGCAAATCCACTAATATTTATCTTACAAATAACGTTCATGATATTTCTGAACATAAAAAAAATTGATTAAGGTAACCCAAGGAGTAAATCTGCATTTAATCAACAATTTTGTTACAGTTTGTTACATAAGTACAAAGATTTTAGATGAAGATACCGGTATACTAGTTCAAATTAGGGTTACTGCATTTTCCCTTTACCATGTGAACCGAAGCATTTATACAGTGGGCCTATTTCCTTGTTTGAAGGGCTTCTAGAACTGAATATATTTTCCTCCACTCGCAATTTTAGTTTTCGTCTTACAAATGTGTGAATGATCATGAGGGTTACAATGTCGCGGTGTTGCAGTTTGGACAATGTTGACCATGCGTACATGTTATGTTGGTCATGTGGCTGTTCTAGTGGGCATTAGCCTGTTAGCTATGTAGCACTATTTAAACCAGTAGCCAAGGGAAGGGTAGGGGGCGACGGCCCCTAGAAAGGAAAATTACCATAGCTTTAATATGTCTTAGTACATCGCGTGGCCCTAAAGATACCCCCAAGCTATCCCTCCCCTTCCAATACCTTCTCTGGTGCTGGCATGGCGCTTTTACTTTCCGAGGATAATAAATGTAGCCTACTTCTGCAGTATTTTTCCAGTCCAGACTCTCGGTTGTTTTCTCAATACATAACATGTATTGAGATTTTGTCACACCAGCCGTTCACTAGCTGTAGTTAATATTGTTTTCAGTATCGTCATATTAGTGATTGTTTACGTTTTTATTGGTGTCGATGATAAGAGAAACCTATGCATTCATGATGGCGTGTATGTATGTGTGTATGTGCATGTGTGTGTATGTGTGTATGTGTGTGTGTCTGTGACGCTTTGCTCGTTAACACGATATCTCAAGAAGGGAAACTCTGACAGTTCTCAAACTTGGTACATAGATGCTACATGTTGGGAGGAA
>WURT03030766.1:0-34382 GCA_009936505.3 Holothuria glaberrima | reverse complement strand
AAAAGCTCCAAAACATAGCAATTGATTGTTGTGGGATGGAATTCTTGGAGGCACAAAGGAAGATTTAGGGGTCTGGAAATTGTCATGTGTTTTCAGAGTATGTAAATGAAAGCTACAATTGCTAGTCAGTAAACCTGATAATGTTGTTATTGATTAGCTAGCCTTGTGGTATTTCTAGCAGCTGCAAACATGCAGCAGTGTTTCCCCTAGGGTTTGAGTGTCTGAAACAGGATACCTGGCACCAGATATAAGTTACAGCATAGAATTACACAACCTGAGGAGTGATGTAAGAGGGGAACAGAGGTTGGTTGATGCAATCCTCATTTTGCAATGAGTTTAATTGAAAGTTTTACATCAGGATGTGAATGTTTTGAAGCCTGTGCTCCTCACTGCCACCCTCTGCTCCAAAGGTCCTGGGGCTAGGGGAAGGGATTATCTCATACAATAGCTTTTGTTTGGGAGAGTGCTGACTCATCTTTATAATGTGTTGTAAGATCACGATGGGTTGATGGTTGTGTTGTATCAAAAGCATATAATAATTATCAAGCTCATATTGTACCAGTTATAAATAAATGTGGGGTGGGGGAGGGGCAGGAGGATAGATGAGGGGAAGAACAGCATTGGCTTGATATGAAACCTCAATAAACATTGCTTTGAAAGCTTATTGGGAAACATGCTTTGAATATTATGGCGCCATTCCCCCACCTTGGGACCAGATTTTCTGATGTACTGAACACTGGTGCTTAAAATGTACCTTGCCTCTTTCTATATCAGGGCAGTAGCATCATTCCATAAAAACAAAACCAAGATGCCCGAGTCTGGGGACAACCACCCCCAGGTCTTAATGGTAAGTCTGGAGCAGGATGCAAATGGAGGAACCAAAAGGAAACATGAAATCTACAAAGGTGACAACGATATAGAGACAAGTAGCACTGGCGAAGTTATCCTTGAGGAACGACAGGATATCTTGGAGAGTCAGAAGAAGGTATCCTTGGCCAAAGCCCTTGCAAAAACTTTTGGTCCCCTTTTCTTGGTTGGTTCGTTACTCAAGTTGATCTTTGACATCATGGTGTTTATCCAACCTCTGATCTTACGGTAAGTGAACAGGACAAATTTTTGTCTATAAGTACTGTAAGTGATGGAAGTAATTTGGAAATTTCTTACCTGTGTTAACTTTTTGAAAAGGGAGGGGTGTACACAAAGTAAGCTGAATTAATAACTTTGTAGTAGTAATTCTTACAAGATTTGTGTTCAAAGTGTTAAGCTCTAGAAATTAGTAAAATGGGATCAGAATTGTCCCTTTCAAAGCAGAAAATTTCACTTTAATATGACAGCAGGCTTCCAACCTCAGTTCAGTTGCTGTATTGTTTGTGGTCGTATGTGCTCTAACTCTTGCCTTGATTTGTTATCAGTTTTGTCAAGGTCTTCTGCTAAGTATTGTCCCCAATGTTTGTTAGTGGCACTAATAAGCAAACTGATGTAGAACTAGTTAGCATATTGCTTTTTCTTGCAAGATTATTGTCCTTAACCTACAATTTCTACACTACTTTAAAAAGCAATACCTATGAAGTGATTGATAAATATTTTGTGGAAATACTTTAGATTTTAGCTTGTCGGTATAGCAATGCAAGATTGTAACAAACCACTACTTGTAACCATAATGGTGTTCTTTGACAGCTTAAGGTAAACTTGCAGATAATGAAAACATGGCTTATGGGAAGGGGATATTCAAAAGATGCATAGACTCCTCCCTCTAATCTCGTGGTCTCTTTTCTAGTACATTTCGTATGCTAAAGATGTCTTGGTTTTAGTTGCACCAACTTGTGATTTAACATTCTACATCAATTCTTTTCCTATCAGCTTGTTGACTTGCCAAAAATGGTCTGCCCTCTTTCTTCTTGAAAATCACACTAACTAGTTCTTTCAGTAAGCAAAATATGGTGTATATATGAATCAAAAGTGATATGTTGAAAATTTCAGTCTTTTATTAATGTCACATTTTGGTTGTGAATGGAGAGCTGAGTTTAAAAGGATCCTCCACTTGGCAAATATCTCACTCTGAAACATGCACAATGTTTCTCTTACAGCCGACTCATCCGTTACACAGAGGACAAGTCAGTACCCGCTTGGGAGGGCTACTTTTTCGCAGGTGCCCTCTTTGCATCTGCCATTTTGCAGACCCTCATCCTTCAGCGGTATTTTTTCATAGGTACTTTAACAGGGATGCATGTAAGGACAGCCGTGGTGGGGTCTGTGTACCGGAAGGTTGGTACCCTGAAACCATCGTCGCCATTTGCATGTTTACAGCATTTTGTTCACTCTCACACCCTTTTTCTGTTTGCATGTAAACGTTCTGTTTTTCTTCACCTAAAACCTGTTTCATCAGTCAATGCACCATGTGCTATGATTGAAAGGTTATGTCTGTTGCTGTTTCTTTTTTCTACTACCTTCTTATGCAGTGGAATGTGGGAGTGAGATAAATACATCCTTTTCATCCAGTCTCTTTAAGTGAAGAATTCCTACCTCTCCCTTACAAAAGAAAGCAAAAATAGTGTTGAGTTCTTTCAATACCAGCATGGCACAACTGGAAAAATTTACTCAGTCCCTCATCAAAAATCCTTTTCATCTAGTCTCTTTAAGTGAAGAATTTTCTTCCCCTCTCCTTCACAAAGAAGGCAAAAATAGTGTTGACTCCTTTCAATACCAGCATGGTACAACTGGAAATGTTTACTCAGTCCCTCATCAAAAATCCTTCACAAAAAATGTAAAGCTGCCTCTCATCTTTAGTGAACCAAAGTGTGTGACTTTTTTTCCTTGTTTTTTTTTTTTTTTTTTTTTTAACTTTTTGGAAAGTGAGAAGAGTGGAAGTAGATTCTGTGGTCAATTGATTGTGAGTGGTTATAAAAGGACAGCTTCCTCTGATTTATATTTGCCAGGAAATACCAGCATGGCACAACTGGAAAAATTTACTCAGTCCCTCATCAAAAGCCCTTTTCATCTAGTCTTTTAAGTGAAGAATTTTCTTCCTCTCTCCTTTACAAAGAAGGCAAAAATTGTGTTGAGTTCTTTCAATACCAGCATGGCACAACTGGAAATGTTTACCCAGTCCCTCATCAAAAATCCTTCACAAAAAATGTAAAGCTGCCTCTCATCTTTAGTGAACCAAAGTGTGTGACTTTTTTTCCGTGTTTTTTTTTTTTTATTACATTTTACTTTTTGGAAAGTGAGAAGAGTGGAAGTAAATTCTGTGGTCAATTGATTGTGAGTTATTATAAAAGAACGGCTTCCTCTGATTTATATTTGCCAGGAAAGTTTGAAAATTGATGGTCTATACACCACCCACCTGCTTGTAATAATGGTAGAAACTGATATGCAGTGTTCTCCAGTAGTTGCTTTGTCCGGGTGTGCTGCCCGGACAAAATCTGTAGAGTGTGCTTTAGCGCCCGGCCTTAATGTTGCCACCCGTACCAAAACCTTGACCGCCCGGACAAAAAATTTATATTGCTTTCACTTTTTTGATAACCTTTGAATTGTTCAATTGAATTTTAGCACCACATGTAGCACCATTTTGCATCCAACCCACCTTAAGTGAGCAAAATTTTTCAAAAGGGGGAGGGGTCCTCTTCTCTTAGACCCCTCCCCCAGGACGGCGATCGGTGGCATCTACCAGATCAGAGACAAGCGCCCGGACAAAATTTGGACCTGTGGAGAACACTGGATATGTATGGGGGTTGTCCATTGTCTTTGCTGTCCATGATCAACCACTGCAGTAGCATACTGTTGTATCGCTAGAGTAAGCTACTTTTTAATCTCTGGCCCATCAGCACTAAAGTATAGTTATCAAAGAGAAAAAAGTGCATTCCTTATCTTGAATTAGACTACCAGAAGAATTACATTGTGTTAGTTTTCATGAAATTACACTTTATCAACTCTTATGCCGTCTTAAGATTCAGTTTTAATTATAGTTATGAAAAATGAAAATTTCAACGGTTCCGGTGATAAACACATAAAAGTTTTGTACCCATAATTCCTCTTTAGTTATTTATCTCAAAATTGTTTGTAACTTGTTATGTCTCAATACTTCCTTCAGACAGAGAATGCTAGAAGTATTACATAGTTTTATTTTCCATTCTTTAGTTTTATCAACTCTGATCCTGGGCAAAGATTGAATTCTTCACAAATTTTGAATTCTAACCATTTTACCTATGGCAAAAAGAGTGGTAGTGAACACACAGGCATTTAGTACCATGTACCATGAAATCCAACTAAGCAATCTCAAATTGTTTGTCATCAGTTATATCATAATGTGAAAGTCATCTGTTGTGTTGAAGTTCACATACTTGACATTTGCAAGAGATTATTGAATTTTTAAGTTGGTTTGTGCCAATTGATATCATTGCCCATGTGTAAAAAGTCCTCATAATGAATTTTTTGCATAATTTTCTGTACTTCACATCTATCTTAGCTAAACGAGTATTGCATACTTGGTAACATCTTGCCTAAGAAGCAATCTTGTCAGTATGCTAACATGTAGCCTACACTATAGTTGCAAACATTAACTGCTTAGCAGGCATCACATCCTTAAACACTGGATTAGTATATAAGTAATTACAGTTTATGTGGGAAGAGCTAACTACAAGGGTATGGGAATGAGTAAGGAAGCCAAGTAGTGTAGGTATTATATCTACACTAACCTTGGATACTGTACATGACCTAGGTTAGGACTATGAACACGTTTGTGTAACTAATGCTGAATGCGGGAAAATGCAGAAAGGGGACAATTGATAGGAAAGAGGAGTATTATGACTCCCATGATCAAGACTACAGTGGTCAGTCCACAGGCATCCCATACATGTAGACAGAGGATCATATGACCAATAGCATTGCCACCACTGAAACAAATTTAGGCTTACCTAGATGATTGCCATACTACTGTCAAGTGTGTGACTTGGTGATGAATCTGTAACATTTCAGACAAACTACAAACATGGATGGATGAACAGTATCAGTCCTTCATTATGTTTGTTGAATTTGACCAAAACCTGCATTTTTCCAAAAATCTTACAAGTTTCTCATGTAATAGATACTGAGCCACTTCAGCAAGTCCAAACTTGACACACAACACATAGGAGGCACCCATATTGATAAACCTAAACATGGTGCATACAGTGGAGACATTCTTCTGAGGGTCAGTCTTATGAGATAATTTCCATCTGCCATGGTGTGTAGCCTGTCCAATTGAAGCAGGCTATGTAATACTGTACATTGTAGAGCTGAGCGCTGAGGGTTGTTTATATTCAGTTTTGTGGCATGTTTGTAGTTTGCATTACATAGAACAAGAAGATAGCACAACTGTAACAGGGTGACTCCTCTGATGACAAGGGTTTTGGGCTAGATTGGTCAGAATCTAGATTTTTCTTTTGAAGGGAGGGGTGGGGGGTAAAATACTTGAAATATGGGTCCAGAAGCAAATTGATATTTTTGTGTGTTTTTTCCAATTCAAACTTTATATGGATATGAAAAGGACTGACTTCCGGTGATAGCCAAAATATGTATGAAAACAGTCTGGGCTGGTAATGTATATTAAGGGGGACATACAGGCTGCACTTTTTAGGCAAGCCCAGTACACATAACACAAGGATCTGACAAAAATACAGGCAAACTGTAGGATCTTAAGACACAAGAATATTGTTGAACCAGAACACTGATAATACACTGGTAGTATCCCACAACATGTGATCATGATAGCTTTCCAGATTGTTTTGTTATAAGTCTGTTTGTTTTTTGCTCCATATTTGTTAAATTTCATCAAATAAAAAATGCAAACATTACATTCAATAGAGGTATCAGCTAGATTCGTTGTAGACTTTCATGAGTAGGATCAATTCCTCAAAGATTCACTGACAAGCCAAAAGGGATATGTATTGAATAATATTACTCTGTATTATTGGCATGAACCATTTGCATGGTTATGTACATTTCAATAGGAGTTGCTTAAAAAGTTTTGCCATTTAAAGTCTATTTTGAGTTTGCTTTTTAAGCTTCTTTTCAAACCATAATTTCAGTTTCAAATGTAGGTAGTATATTTTGCATTTTTTACTTTGTCTTTTGGTTTATACTCCATATATGCAAAGAATATTTTCAAATTCTGTTTGTGTTTGGTTTACTCATTAATTTTTAGTTAGAACTGTTTCTTTTCTGTACAAATGCATTGTTCTAATTCTGATTGTAGACTGTTGATTGAGTTCGTTGAAAATCCGTCTATTCCTACCTGGAGGGGTTACCTCTATTCCAGCATTCTGTTGGGGGTCGCCGTCATTCAGGCCTTGTTTGGCAACCAGGCAGTCCATATTACTTTTGTTGTCTCCATGCATGTCCGCTCAGCAATAATTGGAGTGGTGTATCGAAAGGTTTGTCACGACCTTACCTCATCTTTTGCAGCTATCATATCATCTCCAATTAGTTTTGGAAATCGAAAAGAAAAGAGAGAAAGACAGAGAAAAATATTTTGTTTTTAAGCTGGAAAGAATAACAAAAGGTTGTGGATAATTGTAATGAAAGTAATTTTTGGTTGGTACTTTAAAAAAGGTGGAGTTGCAACTCATTGTAGTTCTGTAAACATTTGCAGGTGGTGGTTTGAAAACAAATAATTGGTCACAACATCATGCTAAACTCTCTTTGATTTCTGATAAACCCTTGCCTCCAGAAAAGATATGTTTCATTTGTAGCTCATGCATCATATTTACCAACATTAAACAGTATGAATACATGCTTCTGTAACCATGGAATCATATGCCAACATGCAGTATTCTTCATTGCTTTTCCTGTTGAACCTGCTCCACTAAAAACAGCGTTTATAGGACACAATTGCAAAAAACCAGCCAGGGTGTACTAAGCTTAGTGCTGGGAGATAGACAATGCAGAATGCACTTCTTGGATATTGCCCCTCAGTTTTATTGCCCTCCACCCTCGACTTCTCCCCTCTCCCACCTCCCCCTAAATTTATCACTAGTCTTCATTCTTCTTTGAAATTTAAAGAGAGGGAAATTTGGTAACTAAAAAAAGCATTATGTAAAACCTTGCTTGAGTTTTGTATTAGGTATTTTTAATGGAGAAATGGCCACAGTCCATAAAGATTCATGCTCAGTCTAATGATTGATTCATCTTACAGTAATCTCTGTTGAAAATGAGACTTAATATTGAGGGCATGTCTTGTGGAACGGCCCCTTTGTGCTCCAGTTATTATTCAATGCATCATTTGACAATAGGAAATGATGTACATGCTTACTTCTGTAAGTAATCATTACCTAATATTGCAACCTACAGGAATCCTAAGTGCTTGAGACCTTCTCTAGTCATGCTCATTCAGCTCCTCTCCAAAAAAAAAAAAAGAATGCACAAGTAAAGGCACAATTTAGATCCTCTTGAATTATGCAACCATCCTGAGAGAACAAAAAAAAAAAAAAGAAAAAAAAAAGCTGCTTGGCTTGACATATAGCTTATGTTGAAAGTGGTTCATTGCTGGCCTGTCACTGTGTTGGGGAGCATTTTGGGAAAAGTCCCTCATGTCCCTCTCTCTCTAGTTTCTGCCCCCTCCCCCCTCCCCTCCCCTGCCCATTTTCTTATAGCTTTAAAGTCTCATACGTATTTATACATATGCTAATGATGTATCCATTCAAGTTCCCCATGCAAACATAGGTTGTGCCTTTTCAAATCTGAATAGCTTGCTAGGGGCCTGTTTGGGCCTTGAGAGTTGTTGGTGATTTTCTTGTCTATATTTTATATGAGACATGATACTGTATCTGCATTATGCAAAGTATTCATTGCTGTGTTGTAAATGAATGGTAACTCCATGCTTCAGTTAATTTTGTCTCCATAAAATACTAGGAAGATGAAAGTTACATTTCAGGATTTTTGGGCATTTCAAATACTTTTAATTTAAAGACCAGGATAAGGCTACACACTACTTCAAAGTAAAAAAAAAAGACATACACTTCAAAATAAAAAAAGGGCATAACATGTTAGTATGTATTCATCATTCATTGACGTAATTTTCTGTTTTAAAGAGCACTACAAAACCATTAATCTCTATTAAAATTTTTCAATATAGAAACAATTTGGCCTTAAAAAGGCTGCAACAGCAATATAAAGTGATATCAACACTTCAGGATTACAATGCATGCTGTGAAGGTTTGCACTTTTGCTTTACCAACGAAAGAGAGCACAGTATTTTGTATTAGCAGATTCAATCTTTGCATTGAAATCATGGTTTTGGACATCATTGGGTGGTATAATGATTGCTCTGAAGATTTTATCTCAGAAGGAATGGTATCTAACTGGGAGTAAAAAAGTTGATAGAGGTATTATGGAAAGAAAGAAAGAACCTACCCCAAGCATGTAATTTGGGTGTAAAAAAAATGGTGCGCTCAATCTGTTGGGCCAGCAAAAATGCTGGTCTTTAGTTTTGATATTATTAGTTCATGATGCTCTGCAACCACAATGAAAGAGAAACTGCAAGGGCTGCTTATCAGAACTTCGTACTGAATGTCTTCTAGTTGAGCAGTTGAGCACAAGGTTACAACTGAGCAAATTTAGTTGCGAAGGGCAAGTTTCAAAAGTCTGACTTACACAGTATATCTCGGTGAGTCGGTATTCACAAAGAGAAAAATGGGTAAATATTTTGTGTAACTCAATGCAAACTTCAAAGTTGTCGTAAGTTCAAAAAAGCCAAAAGCAATGCATACAGAGGCAGTAGTTGTGCACATTGCACAACTGTGCATGAATCCACAGAAAACTGCGTGTTGTTTACACAATAAGAGTCGATGTGATTGGCTTACAACAAGATTCAACCACACACCTGATTGGCTCCTGATTGGCATTTATTGTAGTTACGCTGCATATCTTTAGGAATTGCGAAAGTTTTTTGGGTGAGTATTACTTAAGAAAATTCTATGCAGTGCAAAAATATGTCGACCTACTCAAGAACTTATGCAAATGTTGGAATTCCCATCCCAGATCTTTTTGGTTATGAACAACACCTTAACATTTTTTTGCCAGTTAATATATATTCTGACTCAGTAACATTAGGAATCTGTAACCTTGTACTATCTATGGGACTTGCATGTAAGATAAATTTTCTTTTCTCACTTGCCAGTTATATTTGTGTCATTTACTTTTATGATTGTTTCAGTATTATAAAGTTCCTTCCATCTGTCTTTTTCTAAAAGCTAACTTTTCCCTTCATCTTTGTTAACTGCTTTATCACATTTTAATACCTGCTTGTACTTGCTTTAACCCGCACGTTTATGATTGCACTTTGCTTTAAACCTCACATGCACGTTTGCTGTATTCAGTAATTATTGATTTCTGTTGAATTGGGAGATAAGTTTTACGTTTCATGTTTTCATGTTTTCATTTGAAAGACCTTATGCATTGCTGTCACATGATGTCATTTTGGAGGGTAAACAACGAAGCTCAGTGCACGCATGATGTAGACTTTGCATGCACACATGGTAAACCTACGTGCGCATCCTGCGGGAACACAAATCAGCTGTCTGTATTAGTTGGTGTAGATTACAATGATACTAGCTAGCCTCCAATGGAGGGTGCACTCACTGTTCAGTGACGTCATATGCATAAGGTCTATATTGAGAAGATTCATGTATTGTATTTACTTAGTGATTTCTCTGTTGGTTCCTGCATGACTAGTGTCTATATTTGTAAGAATTATGTTCAACCCAAGGTTTGTTTAAATGCCAAGCACATACTTAATGACACCCTCATTGTATAAAAATTGGTAAGATTACATAAAATGAACATTAACAATTTGAAAGTAGTGAAAATGTTGATGTTTTAATTGAAGTATTAAAATCAAAAAGAAAATATTATTAATAAAAAAGGACTTAAACCAAGCTCTGCAATGATCATCAGATTCTGGTTGTATTTGGGTACATACCATGCATCTGCAATATCAGCAGAAAATCCTTGAAAAGGGGGCACATTTTTTTCAAATGGCGGTAAGTCTTGAAATGGTCCAATGATGGCAAATGGTAGAAAATTGATAAGACAGCTAATGCCATGAGCAATGAAAATGTTCACAGTCCTGATTTATAAATTCAGTGATTTATCAGGTACCTTATACCCCACTTTTTCCCAAACTGAAGATCAAATTTTTAGCACAATGCCTTCAAGTTTATCGTATAGTTACAACTGCTCTTTGATGTCATTTGTAGTGATAGATGGCCTTTCTTTTACCATTTTACCTAAGAGTATCTGCAAAATTTCAGTATTAAAATACTTGAGATTGTCACTATCAAGACAGATTGCTCTCTATACTTTAAATATTTCTTGCCAGTTGTAGAATATGTAGTTTCCAAGGCTGTGGTTTTGATGTAAAACAACTGTTTGAATATGCTGCTGGAAACTGTCTTGACATACACCTGTTAAATAATGTCAATTATTTTTGAGCATTATGTAATTTGTACTTGATTGATTGATAAGTAATTTTGGCAATGATTTTAATTCAGGCCATCCAGTTGTCAAATGCAGCTCGTAAGTCTTCCACCATCGGAGAAGTTGTTAACTTGATGTCTGTAGATGCCCAAAAGCTGATGGACCTGTGCATCAACCTAAACCTGGTGTGGTCATCACCCCTCCAGATAAGCATCACCATGTATCTTTTGATTGGTATCCTGGGTCCATCAGTCCTGGCTGGTCTCCTTATTATGGTACTGATGATCCCACTGAATATGTTTGTTGCAAGGAAGACAAGAGCCCTACAGGTGAGAAATGGGTTTGTTGATGTGTTGATATGGAATGATATTTTATTTCTGATTCACAAAGGAATGAATTGATTTGTGATTCTGGTGGTCAGTTAAGTTACTGTAGCAGCTTGTGGTAAAGGACTCAGTGGTTGGAGATTATTTTTGTCCCGTGGTGTATGTCACGGTGGTCTTGAGTTGGTCCTCTAAAAAGCAAGCAGAGGAAAAAATTGGAATTAATTGTCATGGTTGTTTGAGATCTGAGGAGGTAAGTTGGTAACAATTTGTAATCAACAATAGGTTTTGTGTTTTACTGTAGGGGGTGAGAGGATGTAATATTAGTGGTTACATTGTTCTTAAGGCCTTTTCATGGAAGGTGTGGCACAACACGATTAGAAAAAGAAATCGAAGTTATGACATAGACCCATTTTCACTAGTCCCTATAGTATGTGACTTGACATAACACAATACAAGGGGGGAAAAGTCACATGGAAAAATTGAGATTTAACCACCTTGGTACTGAACAAGACTTTGTGTGACAAATCATTTGGTTGAACTGTGATTTTTTCACAAAAACATGACAAATTGGACATTATAGTGACTGATGCTAAGGGATAATGGTAAAAGTTGGCTGTATTGTGAATCGCCTTGTGACGTTTTAAGTGTATTTTATTTTGTCATGTTGTCTTATATCGTGTTCAGTGTGAAAGGTTTGTGAGAGCTGGCACATGTGATAGCTCCTTGAGTCCCCTGACAACAGTTACTATAGCTTAAGTACTTAAGGTATGTGGTTTGTAGCTGCAGTACTCACAATACCCAGTATTGTAGCTGCAGTACTCTTGGTGCATGGTACTATAGCTGCAGTACCCAGTATGGTAGCTGAAGCACTGATTGTACCCAGTATTACCGCTTGTAGGAGTCTTCTGATAGGTGATACTGGTATCTTTGATACATCATAACAGTATTCATGCTTACTGGTTTTATTACTTTTGATAACTCGTAATGTTATTGTGTTACTGAGGATGTCCAAAGGATGTTGTACACTGCACAATGCAGATCTAAGCAATGTGTTACTCTATCTACTTATGAAACCTGAAAACAGACTGTAATATGTGCCTGGTACATAATGTAAGTCAAGCATGTACAATGCAGTATTAAATTATGTTTATGTAGGTATGCTCCTTTTTCTAGCAGTTTTAATGTTGTTCCGGAAACTTCATTTGCATCATATCTCTCCCGATGGTGTTGTTTTTCCTCAAAACTTTTTGTCCCAATTTCCAATTTATCACAGGTGAAGCAGATGGGTTTTAAGGACTCTAGGGTGAAGCTGATGGGTGAAATCATGAATGGTATCAAGGTACTGAAACTATATGCATGGGAGAAATCTTTCCAGGAAAAAGTACTTAAACTGAGGAGAGAGGAACTGAAAGTGTTGCGTAAAGCTGCTTACTACAATGCTGTGACCTCATTTGCATGGACCTGTGCTCCTTTCATGGTTAGTACTTAGTTATATACATGGTGCAGTCCTTTTACAAAAGCTAAAAGAAGGTTTTGGTTAGCATAGGTGTGGACGGCTCACAGCAGCATGTCAGTTTCTGGATTTAGTAACAGTTAGCAGCTTGTGTGGTCATGACTCAATTTTGGCTTGTTATGATGGCATTACAGACAGTGATGGAAAACAAAATATGGGCTATCAAGTGTTGGGATTGGTTGGATTTGATTTTGTTTGAAAACCATTGCTAGACATTGGTGTATAGGATACTGATGCTTCCAATGTTGGCTTTGAGACCAGTGTGTTTTACACAATGATATATTTATGTAAATTTCCCCTCGTTTAATATAAAGTAGCATTTTGATTAACTTAGGGGTGGCTAGGTCTGATTACTTATGATGTTGCAATTCTGAGAGTATATTAGGCATAAAGGCTTATAGTTGAACTCAAATGGATAGTTTTTTTTAATGTAGAGGAGGCATTTTGTTGTGTATGGATGTTTTTCGTTTTTTTTTTTTTTTTTTTTTCAAATGAATTCTGTATTAAAATATTGGCCTGTTGATAGATATTTTTGATGTTATTTTGATAAAACAGGTGACATTAACAACTTTTGCTGTTTACATTCTGTCAAATGAAAACAACGTTCTGGATGCGGAGACCATCTTTGTGTCCTTGTCTCTTTTCAACATCCTCCGTTTCCCATTAGCTATGCTTCCAGCAATGGTCTTCAATATAGTTCAGGTATGTCTGTTAGTGCTACTGTACCTAGCATTTCCAATAGTTTTGTGAGCAATTGACAGTAACCAGAGCAACTTCAATGGAAGAAATATAATTGGAAGATAAATATAGAGAGCAAAACTGCAAGAATGGTTTCTCGGCTCTGCAGCTTTTCTTGTGGTGTCAAGATGCTTTTGTAAGTGCTTATTGCTGTGTCTTGTACGACAGATTGCATAGTTTGAAACATGATGTAAAAGTAGCTGTTAAGAAAAAGATTTTAGAAAATTTATATGGGAAGTTCAGGAAAAATACTAAGGTTGGAATAAATAGGGCTGAATGGATGGGCTTGAATAAGTTTGTCATGTGGTTTGTGTGTTTGTGGTGATACTTTTTCATGTCTGAAGTATACTTCTTTGTGATTTTTATTTCAGGCCAATGTATCTATGAAACGTCTCTCAAAATTCTTGAAGCTTGAAGAATTGAATCCTCAAAATGTTGATCATTTTAACATGCCAGGTGAGAATCAGTGTGCAGAGTTCTTAAAATATGTGTAGACCTTATGCACATGACGTCACATACCAGAAAGTGCACCTTCCAGTGGACCTGTTCGCATCATTGCAACTTAAACACCAAAAAATGCAGATAGCTGATTTGTGAAATAGCCACTACATTGTGTAGTCTTCGACACGCTTGTGTGAAATCTATGTCATGCTTGCAGCGTGCTTTGTTGTTTTGCTGCAAAAATTATGTCATGTGACACCAATGCATAAGGTCTTTTGGTCAAGAAAGAAGCGAAGTGTGGAAGTACATATGTTGATCACTTATGTAAGCTAAAGTGGATTCTCTGTAAAATCAACAGTTGTCATCTAATTAATATGGAGTGCCCTTTTATGTTCTTTGTCAAGTTTCTGGTAATGTTGGTGATGAACCATCAATTCCAATCACCAATTTGATATCCATAAAGTAGAAAAATCAAATCACAGGCCACTGTATATAAAGTGCATAGCTCTCACCTTGAAAGAAGAATTGGATGATTTCAAAGTGTGAACTGATATCACTGGTACTGTTTGTTACTAATGTCACTTATTGTAAGTTTTAGTATCAGCTGGCATAGGTCCCAGACCAAGGGGATATCAAAATTTTAGAAATTATTGCTGTGAGCCATTGATGTTATCAGTATATATATAACTGAAGTACGACCATAGTTCAAAGAAGGGGACACTGGTGGGAGCGAAATGCCATATAACATAAATATTGTAGACTTGTGGACTGGAATACTGAGAAATACCATTTTGCTAAAAAAAGGTAAAATGTCATTAGTTGTATTCAGACAGATTCATCACCCAGCTGTAATGTAAACACAGAAGAAAAAAGGATACACCATTTTAGCTACAAGTGTGATGCACAGTAATCTGCACATTTGAAATCATGGTGTGAAAATTATACCCTAGGATACAAAATGACTTTGAAAGCTTTGTTGAAGAATTTTATACTATATTGTACACAAGAATCTATTTTACTTAGTCCATGTGTTTCACTTATGAGGGGGGAGGGGATTGAGAGGGCTAAGGGAGTTGGAAATGTCACTTGAGTTTTAGTTAAGACTTTTACTGTCTTTGTAATAATGTTTACACTAAGGATATGTTTTGAACTTTTAATCTTGGATTTCATTAAAATTTTAATATTGGTTTCTTATCAATCAGGCCAAGCAATTACTGTAGAGGATGGTAAATTCAGCTGGTCGAATGAAGACGAACCTATCCTACAGAAGTAAGCATAACTGTGCTGTAATGTTTTGCAAGATGAGTTGTATGCATAGTGCAAACCTTGTAAACATTATTTCACCATGCATGTGGAAATCTGTGATGAAATGTTTGCCTCTTTGATAGTTTACACTTTGTAAACCAGAACATTAGTCTTGGCAATGTTTCTTGACAGTTTTGCTTTAATTTGTAAGGGAATAACTTCAGTCTACTTGTCACAGGAAGCTGCAATCCAGTAACTGGTTGAAGTTTCCCCTTCAAATTTCCTCCACCATATCACATTGTTGGAATATCATGTTCATCATTTCACTTCATGTGGCCTTTTATTGCAAGAACTAATGTACCAGTCTTCTGTTCAGAGAGGATTTGGTATAGCCACATCTTTAAGCCATAAACCTATGCCCATAGCCAGCAGTTTTGACCGCGTGGGGGCGTGGGTGAGGGAGACACTTTTATTGCACAAGGACTATCATGATAAGGTTACCCTTCATAGGTAGTAAATAATTTGGCTATCAATGTAGCAATCCCCTGGCTGGCTATGGGCATTTATGAACTCACTTCTGTTGGGTCCATACTGTACAATTGGCTCATCAAGTAGCAGCACAAAATTTACCCAAATTTGTTCTTTGACTGCTTGGCAGGCAACTGTTTTCATTGCTCTTATTCTCATTATCCTCATCAGCATTAACCTGGATATCCGCCAGGGTGCTCTTGTGGCTATAGTTGGTCAGGTGGGAACTGGAAAGTCATCGCTTCTCTCTGCTCTGTTGGGTGAAATGGAGAAACTAGATGGAAAAGTCTTTGTTCAGGTAGGAATGTGTGGATTATATTAAATAATAAATTAAAACCTCACATGCCTGTTAACTATTGGCTTAAAAATTTGTCATTTTGTGTGTTAGGGTTTCATATTTATGTTTCTTATCTTCACATTATCATTTAAAGATTATTTGGATAATGATTTTTCTTTTAGAATTTGTGGATCTGCATTGCCCCTTACCTTCATTGTACAACCTCCCTTGTACATATATACCCCTCATATGTATACCTGGCAAATAAAACTATAGTATAGTATATCCATAGTAAAGTAGAAGAGAACCCTCTTGTAGAGATTGCCCTCCTTTCTATATTGCCAAATTAAAAAAACTCGCACAGTTTTTCACCTGGTTTATAATCCTTCTGTCTTTATTGGACTTTGCTCTTTTCAACCAGTAATTTCCCAGAAAATAGCTTCTAGAACTTGTGCTTAACCAGTTAACTGCATATGACGGATATATCTGTCATGTCCTAACTTCATGCTACTGCATATATGACGGATATATCCGTCTTGTAATATGTGCACCGAACTACGTCACATAATGCCCAGCCAATCAACAATACATCCTTAAAAGATTGTTCGTTGTGCACAGTGAATGTTCTGGCCCTATTGTTTGTTCATTAACGCATAGGAAAGATATATCCATCTTCATATTGAGATGTTGATTAAACATGTGGAACCGGGAGTGTTCTTGGACATGCTGCACTGTTTACAATATCTCACAGGCTACTGCTATTAAGTGTAGGACCACGTGGGTGTATTTTCTTTCTGATTTCACTGTTGCAATGGCTGTTTCTATTTCAAAGAAGAAGTAATTGTCTATCAAAGAAGCTTCGCAGTGTTTATTTGTTTCGAATATGGAGTCAGATAGTGACTCAGAAAATGAGGAAGGGGAAGGGTATTTGCGAAAATAAATTCCGCAGTGGGGTAAAAGTTACAATATTTTAATTCCGCAGTTAACTGGCTGAAGAGTCTGTGAATTGGGATTTGAAACATTGAGGTTGTGTCTTTCTTATCCCAGTAAAGTAGGAGACTCTCCGAGCATTTTGAAATGTGAGGGCAATGAGTCAAAAGTTTTGTTGGGGAACAGTAATCTGAGAGAGAAACTTGTTGATGATTTTGAATGATTTTGAATGATTTTGGATTCGTGTTACATGCTCATGCAAATGATACACCAGTGTAACTAAGTTGATGAAAATATTAAGTTTTGACTTGGGCAAACTCTATAAAAACTGCATTTTGTGTTGAAAAATGTTGTTTTCAGATATTAATGACTATGCAGGATATTATTTGTACCACAGGGAATTTCAACAGTTTTCAAAGTTAGCTACACAGTTTTGTTTGTTCATGTGTGATTTATTAGTGCTAAGTTAAAAGCCTTGCTCATTGGAAAACTAGATAGACCTTTGTAAGTATTTTAAGTTGAGATGGTATCGTGAAGTTGACATCATTGCCACTCTTTTTTCTAGGGATCTGTGGCATATGTAGCTCAGCAGGCTTGGATCCAGAATGACACTGTCAGAGGCAACATTTTGTTTGGTAAGGACATGAATTCAGCAAAATACGAAAAGGCTGTAGAAGCATGTGCTCTCCAGAGGGACTTGGAGGTGCTACCTGGGGGAGACCTCACTGAAATAGGGGAAAAGGTATGTGACCGTAAATAATGGACAGAAACTTTCAGTTTCAATATTAAGTTTAAGATAATTTCAACTTTCCAGTACTTATTTCTAGTATTACTGTTACAGTATTTATGAAAGGAGTAATGAAACGAATCAAATAGAATAAAGTAAAACAAAATAAAATTGTGAAAGCAACATGTACAGAATGTTAGTCAAGGGGAAAAGTATAAAGTCTTTAACAGTTTATGTAAGATTTTCAGTTGAATGAAACTTTCCACTTTTTAGGTAGACAGTGTTGAAGGATTGGTAGGAAATTGCTTGTGGTTTCTTCATTGATCAATTTTAGATTCCTGAGATTTGGGTAGAGTATTTGCCATCAGACTTGAAGGAAAATAAAATATAGAAATCATTACAGTTGATAGCATTGTATTGGTTGACTTGTCTGTGTACATGTATTTTGATGAACATTGTTAGTCCCATTGTCAAAGCTCTTCAGTGTGGATAATGGTAAATAAACATTGTCTAATATTGAAAAACATCAAGTCTAAGACTTTAGTCTAAACATGTTATGCTTTAATTTTGCAAATATTCACCATACTTTTTGATTGATTAATTAAGAGGATTTAATCTAAGTTTTTGGAAAGTTTGTTGAAATATTAATGGATCGTGTGTCATTTAGTAAAAGAATTTTTTGTGTGAAGTGATTCGTGAATCATTGAAAGAATGTACTCTTCACTTTGAATAGGGAATAAATCTGAGTGGAGGGCAGAAGCAGCGTGTGAGTGTAGCGAGGGCGGTATTCTCAAATAGCGACATCTACCTGTTAGATGATCCACTGAGTGCTGTAGACGCCCACGTTGGGAAACATATATTCGAGAATGTCATTGGACCAAATGGAGTGCTGAAGAAAAAGGTAAAAGTTTGTTTCCTCTGTGTGTAAATGTACAGATTCCTTGTCAGTGAAAGGTAGGTAACTAAAAAATGCTTAGAAGGGAATTTCTCTAGATTTTGCAAAGAGTAAGTAATGAAGCTACTAACAACATTCTTTTGTATGATGTGTCAGAAAGTGGGATCTTCAGTTTTGTCCTCGGAAAGAATGCAGGAAGTTTGGAAACAAGATTCAAGTAAGAAAGTTCATACAAATGTAGTTGTGAAAAAGAAAATATAGGTATGTAAGAGGTTTCTTGTAACAGTCCCACAGTAACAGACATGGGAAAAGCATTGCTGATGCGATTATGTTGTACTTCTGAAGCATATCTTGATGAGATTAGAAGACTTAAAGGGAAAACAAAGTCCCTCCAATGTGAAGTAGTGTGCCCCAGTACACTAGTTCAGGAATGGCTCCTATCAATCTTGTGACAATATTTTTGTTACTTATTTCCTAAATTTATGCAGAATAGCTCATCTATTTACCCTCAATATTTAATGATTTTACACAGGAACATTGTGAAAATACTTGTGAGAGAAATAAGAGGAGATCTGTAAGATTTAGCAAATTTTTGAAAATAAACTTGGGGGGACTGCCTTCCTCCTTCAAGGGGTGCCAAACTACTGCTGTGTATCAGAAGTTACCAACAGTTGGTCAGCAAATTTGTGGCAACATAAAGAAGTTGTATTTGTGATGAACTTTTATTTGGGGTGGGAGGATAGGGTGGGGTGGGCAACTTTCCTTTTCCTCTCTACCTGGTCTCAATTAAAAATTTAAAGCAAGGTTAGTAACAGTATTACCTGTTTATTACAGACAAGGATCCTTGTCACCCATGGCATCAGTTTTCTACCCCAAGTGGACCAGATCATCGTCTTGAAAGATGGAGGTATCAGTGAAGTGGGCTCTTACAACCAGCTTTTAGAACAAAATGGAGCTTTCTCTGAATTCTTACAGAACTATAGCATGCAGGAAGAAGAAGACGCAGAGGGGACTGAAGAAGGGGAAGGTAGGGATTTGACTCTGCTGTGATAGGATTGACAATCCAAATTTTTTTTTTTAATTTCTTTTTTTTTTATTACTCATTCCTCTTCATTCCTCTTACTCAAAAACAAAGCATTGTAACAAAAGTAAAAGTAAATTGACTTTTCAAAATAACAAAGTGAAAAACATACCAAAGTGAAAATGAAAAAAAGGCATAATTCATATACATAATAAAATTGCTGTAAACAAAGCCATGGAAACCAGTATTTCTCCCACTCATGTCTTTTCATATTACACAACAAAATATTCCTTTGGATCAAACAGTATCTGTCAAAAATATAACCAATTGAAATTGATTTGGTAAAATTTGCTCTAGCTTACATTTCCAAAATGATACTCAGATTCAATTCCTGACCAACATGTGGCCTAAACAGGATTGTGGAAATGTCTAGAGTATCCCCTTGAATACTAGCATTACTTAAATAGGTATGAAGATTATGCCAGAGTTTACTGTAGTGAGAACAGTTATAGAATAATTGCTCTATTGACTGTGTAATCATGGCAAAGGTCACATTTGACGCATGTTTTACCTTTTATAATATACAAAAATATTTTAGTTGGAGTTATGATCCGAAAGTGTTGGTAAACTGGTGGTAAACTGTCTGATAAAAGAATGACCATCATGATGGCCCACAATATCATGACTACTTGTATTTTTTAAAATATGGGCTTAAGAAGGAAGTGAAGTAAAAAATACTTTGTAAGGAATTCGATTTAAAAAATACTTGTTGTAATCATTTAAGAAGCATAAGGGTAGAAAAAAGAAAAAAAAAAGAATACACTTATTCTATTTTCTTTAATTTTTCAGCTGATGGTATAAGTGTGGTGTCAGCTGGAAACAAAAGCCAAGCAGGGTAAGGTATTCTTTAAAGCAAATTTCTTAATAAAGATTAAAGTTAGACTGTGAATTTACTGAATTGTTTGTTTGTTTTTTTTTTTTCAATACTTTTTGTACCACAAAATTTTTGCCTTTCCTTTGAGCAATAATTGACGAATGATTCATATTGATGAGACAGCGTATGACAGAGTATCAGTTTTAAGTTAAAATTTGTAATAAAACCTCTACATCAAGTAAACTGTAATGTTTTGGATTGTTAATTTAAAGGTTTACACAATAATGCTCTCTCGCCATGTACAAGAGAATTTACTAGACAGCTATGAACTTAGCAACTTGGAGTGGGGTTAGGGGAGGAGGACAGCAGGGGGATCAGAAATGGAGCCCTGGTTGGTTCAAACTAAGGTGTCTTTCAATGCAGGAATGCTCTGTGGCTGACATTGTAGATAACAAAACTCCAAGTTGGACTAAAACAGAGAGAAAATAAACTATCTGTCATTAAGTTGTAATCCGTAAGGTCTTGCATCTTTTTGTGATTGCTTTGCATATACAAGAGTAATACTTTTAAGGCTTGAATTAGTATAAATACTCAATAAGGCTTTGTCAAAGCAATGGATTTTTACCAAAATATTGCAATTGATTAATAGCTTTCATCTTTATTGACTAATTTTGAATCTGTGTTTTCCAATAGTTATGGATTGTTTGAATAGTGCTTTGCTCAAAGTGCTTTCCTGTTGCGTCTTTCCTGCTGCGTATGTAAACAGTTAAGATGGACCTGACGATGTGGTTGCAGACTTTCTCATTTCTTTGCATAAAACCATGAAAACATATCCATCTCTTAGCACCAAGGTGTAACCCTTAGTGATTCTAATTGTTTCATTTGGGAGGGGGTGGTGTCGACTTACAACTTTTTGTTGGATGGATTGTCCATATTTTTGTTGGTGTAGTTTCTCCATCTTTCTACTTTTGTTGCCTTTCAGAATAAACAGGATAAATGCTTTTGAAGATCTATTTTTGGAATTACAAAATATTTGAAAAATTTCTTTCTAATGACATTCAGCCATGAAGATTTGGAATTACTTTTCAGAGCCCACATTTTTGTACTTTGGTAATCTGCAAAGTCTTTGACTTCATGGTTGATTATTTTTAAATTATGAACAGCTCTGAGACAAGCTTAAGGAATAGAAAGGGCGGAGAAGAACCCAAGGAGGACGGAAATGTGAAACTCTCAAAGGAAGGAAAGTCTCTTATTGATGAAGAGAAGGCAGAGATTGGAAAGGTCAGAATTGGTGTGTTTTAGAAATCTAGAGTAGCGAGAGCAAAGTAGAAAAGTTCAAATGTGTTAAGCTATGCAAGGAAGCATTTTGTTGGTAATTAGATGAATGCATCTGCAGCCAGTTATTGTGTCATATCTCTACAACAGAGTTAAAATATACCCTTGCATGATTGGTAATTTTGAAAAACACTTGAATCTACACATAAAGCCTGTGCTTCAAAAGCCAGATTCATTCAGCCTATGAAGAGCCAGTAAAACGACTTATTTTATGTGTTTAAATACCATAGCTCAAGAAATCGGTTTTTAGGTGGTGTATGAACTTGAAGATGGTGGATATTTTGAACAAATCCTTTTTCACCATTCGGTGAAACTAGCCGAATAGACAGTAATCAAATTATCATGTGTAAGAACCCCCTCCACCTACCCTGACCCCTTTCTCAGTAATTTGATGCACTTATGGCAGAAAAATTGCAACGATTTGATTATGCTCATGATGAGTGTTTTTAGTTTACCCTAAAATTATTGTCTCATGTCTAGTACATAAAAGTTTAAGTTAATTTTATTAAGAAATATCCTTTAAATGCGAGTGTATGGGTATTTATTTTACATTTGATTCCCTTTCATTTTCCTAGGTGGCCTATTCTGTTTACATCACATACCTCAAATCAGTTGGAGGTATTCTTTCCTTCATAATCCTGTCGTTCTTTATCCTGTATGACGTGTTTTCCGTCGGTTCCAACATCTGGCTCAGCAAATGGAGTGAAGAACCACTTGTGAATGGAACACTTCCAGTACCAACACGGGACATGTACTTAGGGGTGTATGGTTTGTTTGGGGTTGGCCAAGGTAAGAACTTGTCAAAGTTTTTCATTATTTAACATGGTTTGTGATTGATTTCTAAAATTACAGTTTCATGGAGATTATAAGTTGGGTTTAAGTGGCAAATCTGTTGGGGGTGGAGATGAGGGGTGGGAGAGTAGGTGGGCTTATTGGAGGGATATTTGGAATGATTTATTGTGAAGTCTGCTTGCTTTGGTAATAGCAGTGATAAAGACAACTCACTAAGAGCACAGGGTTCAACCAACAATCTTTAGCAGAGCATTATTTTTCATGCAGTTGTCTAACTTTTGATTAGTTAAGGTGCCTGTTAGACCAATGCCATTGTGTATGAATGTGTCCATTGTTTTCTTTGAACTGAAGTTAATGTCAAGAAATATTGATCCAGGAAATGTTTTCAATTTTTCCCAATGAAAACATGAAATTAAGTACACTTATATTGAAACTTTTTGCTCATTTTAAAAGAAGCAATTTTTTTTGTTTTTTGACCCCCAAAAGTTCAGACTTTTGTTATGTGGGACCTCAAAAGGAATTCAAAAAAACTATATTACATGAATGTGTTTAGACATAAAATGTTTGAAAGTCAAACTTGGTGAGAACTAGCAGAATCTTCCCTCAGCCTTGATAAATTTTGTTGAAAGACATCTTAGATTGTTTTCTCCTCACACATCACCTTTTTTTTGATCATTTTCCTAGATTTAATCTCCTTCAAATCTGTGTGTCCACTTCTTCTTTTTATAGCTATAGCGATTATTTTAACATCAGTTTCTGTGGCTCACGGAGTGGTAAGATCAGCTACACAAACCCACAGGGACCTTTTGGACTCTGCTTTTAGGGCGCCCTTACAATTCTTTGATGTCACACCAATGGGCAGGATTTTAAATAGGTTCAGTCGCGACATTTTCGCGGTGGACGAAGCCATTCCGGTCATTTTTTCGACATTCTTGCGAGTGTTTTTAGGAATGCTTGAAATCTTAATTGTCATCGTTTTCACCACCCCGATTTGTTTCGTGGCCATTGGACCGCTCGGAATTGCGTACATATTCCTTCAGGTATTGGCTGCAGAATTTTCCTGCTTTGCTTAATTTATGTTTTGGCGGGAAATTTGAGATTGACGTACTATATTTAGTTCTTGGAAATAACAAATTGTAACTATTTTATCATCTTTCTCTGGTCCATCAGCTGTCAACTAACAAGTTTTCCCTGCTTTGGAACAGTGGAGTTAGTTTTCCCTCATTCTGGAAGAACCTAATTATGAGTTATTGTATGTGCAATATACAGGCTGGAAGAGTCATGAAATGTTTCCATGAAGTCCTGAAAAAAACCCAAAATTTTGCAGTTTGAGGTTAATTTTTGAGGATTTAATGAAAGGAAAAGTGTAGTACCCATGAGTTTGGAATAGGTGGTATCCATGCAGTCCAAACATAATTTGCAAGCTTCTGTTATTTGAGTCCTTGCACAAGCCACTCTGGGATTGAGTGCATTGCACCACATGAATTTTTTTAAGCTAAAGTCAATCAATATAGAATTTTGCAGTAGTGCTTAGAAAGCTCTGAAAGAATGTGGGATTTTGTTTGGGAAGTAACCATTATACAATCTACAATCCTTTGTAACAGATTAGCTTGACTGAAACCTTGCAAAGTGAACAAGTAGAGGTGTCATAGTTTAGTGTTACAGGTTGAAGCGTGCTAAATGTATGCACTGCTTTTCTTTTGTCCAAATATTGTAAATATTGGCAAATCAGACATGGAGATTTTGAGGGGGAGTTCACAATTAAAACAAAGTGAAGCAAGTTAATTATACAGTTAAAATTTAATGAGGTAGCCATATTTTCTGTAAATTTTTAGTAATAACGTCATTTAAAGAAAAGAATTGTGTCTTGATGCACCGCAGTAAAATTTAGATGCAGTTAGGTTATTGTTAGATCAAGTCAGCTGAGAATACCCCTAGGCTTGGAATCATTATTCCGTCTTATTAAGTTTAACAATAAAAGTTCTTTCAAAGCCCTACCTTCTAGCTACTCCTTCCCACACAATAGAAAAGAAAAGAAATTTGTTGAAAGCCACCTCTTGTTTGTGAGTTTGTCCATGTTATACGAAAGCACTTTTTATTTCAAAATGGCAGCCACAGCACTTGTGATATATCAGCTTTTAGCTTATATTAAATTATTTATTATAGCAAAAAAAAAAAAACATACTTATGGAAATATATGCCCTATAAACTGCTTGTATACTTTATGGCTATTAAGATATGGTTCACATATTATGAACCTTAGTGTAATAGCTTTGGTTCCTTGTGCCCCCTGCTAAGCTGTAATCGTGAATATTTACAAGCTTATACTGCCATAAATTGTATCTCTTTATGATATGCACTTTGTATAAATGTTTCAATGTGTAGTATTCTATACCAAACAAAATTTTGTTGTCAGTTCTGCTTCCCAGAATTCAAAGCAAACATAAACGATTCTGTCCTCATTATTGTCATCAATATATGATGGGTATTTGACATCATTTTCTCCTTCGACTTTCTAACAAAATCATACTCTGTCCTCATCATCTTTCTTCTTCCCTATGAAAAAAGTTTTCTAAACTCAAACTCTCATAGTATTCTTGAATGAAAATATGAAGTATGGAAGTATGCCTGTATGTTATATCCCCCCTCCTCCCCCCCAAAAAAAAAAGAAAAATAGAAAGAGAAAAAGGTGAACTTTTTTAAGTTGTGAAAGAGTTGGTTAAAGGAAAAAGGTCATGTAATGAGTTCTGCAAAAAACAGCCTAAAATACTAATTTTCTGTCCATAAGATATTAAAGTTGTGGCTTTCCTTCTTGGATGGTGAAGGTGACTTAAAGCTGGGAGCTTTTTCTTCTATAATTGTGTAGTAATTTGCTAAACGGTTGAACAGGCATTTTACCTCTGTTGTGCTAGATATGGTAACAGGAAATAGAAGTTCATTAAAAAGTCATATTTGTTGCATATTTGTTGTCAGTTTGCCCTCCTGCCGTACTCTCTTGTTTTTGGGGGTCTTGCTCTACATCATTGTGGTCTTGTTGCACTACCTGCTTGCTGCCTGTTGGATATCTTTGATTTTTGTGACCTTTGTAAATAAGGCACTTGATTTGTTCCTTTGCTGCATTTCAATGTTGTTAATTTTTGTTTTTTTTTTATTTTTCGACACAATTAACTCCAAATTCTGAGTATTTAAGTGATGGTGTTATGTAAAATCAGACACTAGGATTTGGAACTTGGTAGGGTCATGTTAATAGAAATATAGTTGATAAGTCTTGATATTGGATTCATGTTTTATAATTGGTACCCCTCCTATACCCCGTATGTGTTATCCCTGATACTGTGCTATACTTAAAAGTCAGTCTTCATGGGGAAATAAGTGCTATGGTGCTATTGTATTGATTTGTGTTTCACATACTGTATCTGTAAGGACCCTTGCATCCATCTCTTGTCAGTCTCTCTGTTATCCTTCTAGTGTTCCTCCCTGAAAAGCAGGTCCTTGTTGGGAATTTGACAACCTGGCTCTCATACCCTTTGAAATGTTCCTAAACCTTAAAGGCCTTCAGTATATTTGTGCCATGCAGGCAAAAGGAAAGTCATTTTGCACTCAAAGTCACCACAGGTATGGGAGCTTTAGATACATAGAATGGTTATTACAGGCAAACAATTTCGACATTTTCATATAAAGTTTGATTTTTGTGATTTAAAAGGGTAGGTTTTTTTGGATACAAAGTCTGTAGTACTTTTTCCCACAGCAGCTAGAGTGCGTACCAGTGACCTGTCTATTCTTAGTTTCATTCAGTCGAATGTCTCTACCATATCATTGCCCAGAATTTGTCTCTGTTCATGGTTTGGTGTAAGTTTGGTGAAGCAGGCTTTCATAGATTACTCCTTCATTATGCAACCACCATGAGCATTTGAAATGGACGTGTGCCATAGAAGGGTATCCTTACAAGGAGGTAGCTTTGGCTTTTCCAAAACACAGTGTGGTGATTACAGTAACTCTATGCCCATAAAGCCATAGATATAACAACTTGTAATCCTTATGGCAGTAGTCATAAACAGAAAGGAAATAAAAAAAAAAGAAAAAAAAACCAACAAGCAAATTTGAGAAAGATACCTTCTTACAACAGATTTCGTTCATTAGCAGTATTTCTTGCTCATCTCAGCCATTGCCAGCATCATTCACTCCGTTCTGCTGTTCTTGGGTGCCATCCGAGCCTCTAAGAGACTTCATTCATTGTTGCTTCACCATGTCCTTCACTACCCCATGAGCTTTTTTGACACCACCCCAGGGGGACGGATCTTAAATCGCTTCAGTAAAGATATGCACAGCTTGGATGAAGTGCTAGCTGACAAGGCCCAGGATTGGTTGATCTGTGGTATTGAAGTTGTCAACACAATAATAATTATCATCTATACCACACCTGTCGCCATGGTAGCTGTGATTCCACTCTGTGTCTTCTATTATTTTGTTCAGGTACATAACCTTTCTGAGTCCTGGCTAACAATGGTTTTTTTGTTCAGATCCCTTGCCATATAAGGGAATGCTGTTTGGACCAGATTAGCTTTGTTGTTTAAACTGTGCTTGCACTGGCCTCCACACAAGAGCACATAGATTGACAGACAGATATATGTGCTTTGCAGTAGGTGGATCTCGTCCTTTACTCATACCTACAAATATGTGTAAAAGTAAAGCTTTATATCCAGGAAACATTAAATTACTCTGTGTTGAGGTTAGCCCAGAAGTTGTGTGTTACTGCATATGTCTCTTTTTCATCTCCTGTGCTATTTCAAATTTAGACCAAAGATTTCTCCTACTCTGCAAACTGCCCCCATCCCCTAGGGTTTGTTCGAACTGATCTTTGTGTTCTTGTGTGTGGACATCTTTTTGGATTCAGTGATAGTATATGGCTTGTGCTACTTGTGGTTGTGGCCTTTTATAAGATCTGGTGCCCTGTTTCATAAAGAGTTAAGATTGATTTTAAGTTTGATCTGTAATGTAATAATCCTGTTGGAATCAAACTTAAAATCAAGCTAATCTCTTTGTGAATGAGGGCCCCAGAACCCCTACCCACCCTTGATTTGTAACTAGTGCACCTTCAGTTTCTTTGTTAACCCGGGTTAGACTGGGTTTCATCTTGTGGAATACTGTCTGTAAAGTGCCAATATCACACACTATTAATGACATTTTTGAGCTTTGCTTTTCTTTACTCAAGCATGACATTCTTAAATTTCATTGGTGAAAGAACTATGTGGCATTTACTCAAAATTTTTTTTTTTTAATTTGTTAGTTTAAGGGTCATTGTAGCTGTTAAAAATGCACACCTCCTGAAATAAAATCTGTAGAGAAGGTACTTCACACATTTGCAGAAGTAGGACCTATAAAAAGCTATTTACACACTAACTATAATAAAACCTTTTTGGAAGCCATTTTTCACACTTTCTCAAGAAAAGCCCATCATGAAGCTGTTTAACACATTTACTTACATAAGGCCCATCTTATTGAAAACAAGACCCATGTAGAACCTTCTGTAAATACTTGTTTAAGTATTAAAGACCCATTTAGAAGCTGCTTTAAACACTGTGAAAATATATAGACCCATTTAGAAGGCTACTTTACATGCTCACTTAAAATGACCAATTTAGAAGCTACTTAAAGCACTTTGTGTGGGTGTGCCCATATTGATGCTAACATAAACTGGGATAAAACTATCTTCAAACTGAGATTAGGCCCATGTACTGTAAAAACTAATCCACACCTTTTGGATTAAAACTAATATTGAATATTGAAATCTGTACACATCTACAAAAAAGAAACCCATGTAGAACCTTTTTACACATTTTCTCTTTCAGTCCTTGCTTATGCAAACACATTGGTAACACTCATAGACAAAGACACATAAATGGCTCATGTCTGGTCTACAGTTCAAATTTCTTTATTTACAATGTTAGCTATAAAGAAAGTTCAATGTATAAAGTGTCAGTGATTCGTAACAGGTATGGCTTTTTGAAGTTAAAGGCATTTTCCAGTGGTAATTCACAAGGGTCTCATGTGAAAGAAAAAAATTTTCCAATTCGTGTTCTTCAAACCCCATAGCAATACTCTTTTCCTTACTTGAGATATGTCACTTTAAAGAGTGCTTATTTTTGTCAAAAATACCTCCAGTTCTCATCAAGGTCACATTGCCTCAGATTCCTTTTATTTTTCTTCATAGTTGAATGTCCTGTTTGTCCTTGAAATTTGAATACTGTTGGAATGTTTGGATGTTTCCATGTAGATTTAGCACAAATCTACACCATATGTAGAGCATAACAAACAAAGTTGCAAAATATTCCCTACAGCAGCATTAATATCATAAAGAAATTCAATTCTATGTCAAATTAGTGTGACACAATGACATCACAGATTTCCCATAATGCACTTTATCTTGAGAAAAAATTGCATTTCTTTGAAAATTTGTATCTTCCAAATGCTGCAAGCTATTGAGATGGGGTTTTCACCTCCTAAAAGAGAAAAATTTTCTGCAGTTTTTGAAGTCTTTGAATTTTGTCTCTGGACAATCTCTTTAATGGATGTATAAGGGCAATTCCATATTGAGTTCAGAGTTGAGAGTAGGGCTTCAGTAACTTGTGTGCAGCATCTTAGGGAGATACTGTTCATCATTCTACATCCAGCTGCTTTGAGGAAAAACAATTGAAATGTTACTAGAAGTTTTGCCTAAAAGTCTTCGACTTATGTTGTATGTACTCGATTGGAATTGATGAAGATTTGGACTTATATCTCTGTGGGAACTTACCTTTGTGGAAAGGAATTATTTTCTTTGAGATGACTATGTAGTGGCTGTGATAACTGGAATTGTGAAATCGTGAATTGTTATTGAGTTTTGTAACTTCTTGAAGGGAGACTTTTCCAACAAGTTCCATATCAAGTTTGTGATGTTTGAGCAGATATTCTCTCTTTTTTTCCATTGTTTTATTCCACAGAGTAGTACTGTAGGACTAAGTCACTTTTCTGTTGCCTCACCATAGCAGAATTTTGACTTTTTTCAGATTGATCTTGCTTTCATTTCATTTGTCTGGATACATGAAATATCATACTGAATGTTAACAGAGTGGAAAAATTATTTACACAAAATGGAAAAATTATCTATGCAAAGAGGTAAATAAACCAACAAGTTCTCTTTAGCCATCCTATGACCAGACAATCTTGTCTGGCAGATGTGAGATCTTCACTGAATAGTAATAGGGTATTAGATATTAAATGATACAGTGTTGTTGTAGGGTTGATGTGATAGATTTCAGTTTGTACAGTATTTCTATAACAGTTTCTACCATTGTCACTAGATATCAGAAGATATAATCTTCTAGGATCCCCTGCTGCTGATATAAATTCACTTTGTACAATATTCACATACCAGCTGCTGCCATAGGCATTGGATATCATCAGCCATAATCTTCAGGGACCAGGTATGGCTGATGAATGAATTCAGGTTGTACGATATTCTCATAATAGTTACTGCCATGGGCATTAGATATCAACAGGTATAATCTTTTAGGATCACCTGCTACTAATAGGAAAAAAATTCAGTTTGCTTGATGTTCCTTTAGAAGTTTCTGCCATTGTCATTAGATATCAAGAGATATAACCTTAGAGATCAGCTGCTACTGTTAGGAATAAACTTCAGTTGGTATAATATTCCTTTAGAAGTTTCTGTCATTGTCATGAGATACAAACAGATATAATCTATAGGGAGTGGCTGACTGGTATAGGTATGAATTCAGATTGTACAATGTTCCTGTAAGAGTTTCTACCATTTGTATTTAGATATCACCAGATGTACTGCTGCCTTTAGGGATCTGCTTCTTCTGATCTGTAGTTTGTACAATATTCTCATGGCAGTTACTGTCATTGACATTAGATATCATCAGATATCTAATGATGATGATATCTAATGATAGCATGCTACTGGTATGAATAGATATCAGCAGAATCAAACTCATGGGAGCATTAGATATCATGAGTTAGGAAGAAACTGTACAGCTATTGCTGGTAATTTATAAATCAGCTGCTACAATTTTCTGAGGGCAGCAGATGGTACATATGGGATGACATATCATTAGATATAGTCTTCAGTATGGGATATTATTGTATACAATGTTTAGGGAACAGTGGACTTAAATGGCATGGGAAAAAAAAAGAAAAAAGAAAACAGGTGTCACCTCAAGGACACTGACGTAACTGTCATTAATAGCCACTGTATTTATGTTAATATCCCCAGAACTTTAAAGAGGGCAGACATTACACAAAAGATTAGATATCACTTGATGGTCTTCTGTATTAGTTGTTAGTTTGTACATTGTTAAGGATCAGTTACTTTCAGATAACATGGCATATAAAAAGATAAATGAAACCTTTAAGGACACTGATGTAACCTCCAATGATAGCTGCTGTCGCTGGTGACTTGCACATTAACTGCTTCTATTTGGAGTGGGGCTTACATAACGTATGGAAGTAGATGTTACCAGTTTAGTTCTCAGAATAGATACAGCAGTGCTGACAACCAGTTTCTTGGAGGTGAAATCTGGTACCAACAGTTATGATCTCCATAATGCAGTTACTTAGCTTCTGTTGGCATCATAGGCCAAATTAAAATCTATTTTGAAAATTCATCAGGGAATGCTTAAGGAAGTTTTTTGCATGAAATAATGGGATACTTGGATGCCTGTATGTCACCATGCAAATAATGTCTTGTGAGTAATATGAAGAGGTGTTTATGAATAAGTAACGTTTTCTTCAGTGTGCTGTTTTTGCTGGTGTGAGCTCATCACATTTTTCATTCTCTCATCTAACCTGCCTAGCTGTCGCCTGCTTCGCAAGGGCCCTTATCTACGCTTACGGTGCCTTCAGGGCCTCCAAGATTGTCCACAACGAATTGATGGGACACATACTCCTGGCCCCCTTATCATTTTTCGATACCACCCCATCAGGGAGAATCTTAAACCGCTTCAGTAAAGACGTTTATGCTATGGATTACAATATCCCAGACAAGCTCAGGATGTACCTGCAATGCCTCTTGAGGGTGCTCTGTGTAATTTTCATTGTAATCTTCAGTACACCTATTGCTTTCCTGGGAATCTTACCTTTATGTGTACTGTACTTCTTAATACAGGTACTGTACCATCTTAGTTTCTCATCCCAGCCTCTTCACCGCCTATATTAACGTTGTTCGTTTTTCTTCACTAGTTGTGCTTCTTGAGTTCCACCTTGTGTTCACCTTTTAATGTCATTGCACTTTAACTTTTTGCAAGAGTTTGCTCCTTTGCAATTTATATTAAACTGTGGCATTTTCGTAACAAATTTTTCTTTTTGAAAGTAAGCATTTTGGACAGTTTACAGCATTAAATTGTAAAGTGCAAATGTTTACATTATACTGTAATGTCCATGATCTGCATTTTAAATCTAAAAAGTGCAATTGGATAGAAGTTTAGAACTCTTCCCACTTTCCACATCCTTTTTTGGGGTTAGAGGCAGTCTGGTGAATGAAAAGTGGGGTCATTTTTTCACTTTGAAGTCAACAATAAACATACCTGTACCCATCATTTCCTACAGCAGCAGCACACAAGAGAAACTTGCTCAGAAAAATGTCTCACATGTCACTTTGCTTCCTCTTATGGCCATTGACTCAAATATCCAGTGTATTTGATGTTTTAACCCACTAAGGTCCCTTTCTCACAGTATGCACCAACTTTGAGTTCTTTACTTATGAATTTTTCACATTGTGCATATCAACCTGCCACATACTGAGAGAAATAAGCTTCACAAAATATTGTTTGTGGTACATGGTTCACCTCATGTGTCCTGTGTTTCAGCTTGTCACACACACAGTGGTAAAAATAGGCTTACATGGAGAGAAAAGTGTTTTGTATTAAAATCAAGTGAAAAACATCGAACATACTGGATATTCGAGACAACAGCCATGAGAAGAAAAATTCTCACGTAAACGCAGGTGCACTGGTGAGAAATCAGCTGAGCAAAGCGACATGTGAGACCTCTTTTACACATGTGTGGCAGGCTATGAGGTGCAGTTGCTTCTGTCCACCTTTTATATGAAGATCATTGCAGTTGGAGAGAGAAGGTGTAGTCAAAATAAAGAAAAGCTTTTGTGTTCCCATGGGCCATCTTTTTGTTACTTTAAGGGTGGTAGTGGCTTATGCTTATAATTTTCTCATCTTTGCTTTTTAATTGCTGCTTTTAATCCCACAGGTGTCTTCCTACTAGCTAATCGAGTGCTCCTTTACACAGGAGCTGTTAAAGCATCCCGCCTCCTGCATGATAAAATGCTTCAAAATGTACTCCTCAGCCCGACGTCATTTTACGATACGACCCCCACTGGTCGTATTTTAAATCGCTTTGGAAAAGATTTGAATAGCGTAGACGACGTGGTTCCCATCCGCTTCTCTATGTGGTTGACCTGCTTCTTGCATGTCATTAATACGCTCTTTATCATATGCTACAGTACATGGCTTGCCTTGGCTGGGCTCATTCCACTCTTTGTGTTTTACCAATTGGCGCAGGTATAAAACAACAGTTTTGCCGTCTCTGCCAACTGTGCTGTGATTTTAAAATATGTTGTTGTGTTTATTTTTGTTTTAATTGTTGCTTCAAAAAAAAAAAAAAAAACACCTTTATTCTAACAGAATTGTCTCATTCTCTGAGTTAGTTTTTATTTATTTACACCCTTTTCCCTTCCTGGTAATAGAATTCACCATTTTTTACAAGTTTGTTTGATTTTTCATTTAATTCATGCACTCCTATTTGTAATTAGAATCTTCCCAGTACATGAAATGCGAACCACTTCATACAGGCTCACAAATATTTTAAACACCATAATTATGAATGTTGACATTTTAAGTTCACCAGTTTCTGTCTATCATCAGTCAAATAGTGAGTACTTCAAATGTCAACAGTTTAACTACAATTTCAGCAAAGATGTGTCCAAAACCTGTTTAGAAATGGATGAAAACAAGTGGTGGTTATGAAATTTGTAATCTTTTAGAGCAAATAATTGTGCCTTCCTTTGCTGTAAATGCCAGTCTTGGCTGTAGGCTTTCTTTAACCTACCTCTGGATATTGGTCAAAAGTATGCCCTTCAGTCACACTGTAGTGTGGACGTACAGTAGTTACCAACTCTCTGTTCAATGCAGAGTTCTCCTGCCAATCTGAAACTGATATATCCCAGTCAAAAGGTCACAAAAACACAGGCATACCGTAAATTTTGTTGAATGTTTCTAATATTTTTGTATTTAATATGCACTATCAGTTGAAATATTTTTCAATGCCACATGAGATTTTTACTACCAACAAAGCCTGAAGTTTGCAGTGGAAATGCCATGTGGCAGCTCTGGAACTTTAAAGCTTTATCCTGATCCACTGAATTGGGTTCCTTTTTGTAAACAAGTGGTATCTAGAAATTTCCTTTTTTCCATTATGCTCTGCTTGCTCTGCTAATCTCTTTTCTTTCTGTCATTGCTTTGTAATCCTTTAGGTATCTTCCTTCTCGCTGCTCAGCTCTCACTGTACACAGGAGCTGCCATAGCATCCCGCCTTCTTCATGATAGAATGCTTAAAAATGTCCTCCTCAGTCCGATGTCATTTTATGATACCACTCCTGCGGGTCGTGTCCTTAACCGCTTTGGAAAAGATTTGAACAGTGTAGATGATGTGCTTGCAATGCGGTTTTCGAGATGGATACTTTGTTTCTTGCGTGTTGTTACTACTCTGTCAATTATATGCTATGCTACTTGGTACGCTTTGGCAGGTTTTCTTCCCCTGTTTGTACTGTACCAAATCATTCAGGTATAGAACAAACGACTCAATATGCATGATAGATTCATTTTTTTCTATCAAATTTGGTAGTTAGACTTTCCCTGTATTATAACAGCTTGTGAAAACTCTGCACCCTGTCTTCTCCTTTAGTACTATGTGAGTGTTTATATGGGTTTCATATGCTTTCATCTAAAGGGAAGTATTGTGTTTTCAATGCACCAGTATGGCACCCAACAAAAGTAGCTATAATCATTTCTAAACCATTTAGTTTCACCAGAAGACTGAGCATTCTACCACCTCTAAGCTATCCGGTATTGAGAATCCTGCATTCTGATTAGTTAAACACTGACCTGTTATTCTGCAAAACACGGTCAGTAAAAGTAAAGAGTGATAAAAATGAAGTTTTTCACACATTTTCGGTGGTAGAATAGGAATAAACCACATTTGTCGGACTATTATTGTCTC